>PVIR01025037.1:0-25134 GCA_004026965.1 Petromus typicus | reverse complement strand
ACCCGGGTTCAATTCCCCGGTAACCACATAACAATACTGGGCGTGGAGACCCACACCCAGCAGCAACCAGTACCACATACCACAGTGCCGGGCGTGGTGGCTCACGCCTGTAATCCCAGCACTCGGGAGGCAGAGGCAGGAGGATTGTGATGTGAGTTGGAGGCTGAGCTCAGGGCCAGCCTGAACCACAAAGCGAGACTCTGTCTCCAAAAACCTAAAAAAAAACAAAACAACAACAAAAAAAAACAGTCTAAAGGAAGCAATGGAACTAACCTGAAATCTCCCACCTGCTTAGAAAAAGAGCCCTGGTGCTTTAATACATGTTCCCATTCCTTAGTTTTAAATACGATTATTAAAGTACAAAATAGTTATGCTTATTAAAAATTCAAACAATGCAGAAAAATACAGAGTGAAACAAGCAGCATTTCGTCCTCTGAAATCCTTGCTGGCTTCAATGTGGTTTGTCCCCACAGTGACTCAGGTTGGAGTGTGTTCCCCCAGGGGACAGTGTTGACAGGCGCTAGGACCTTCCAGAGGAGATCAGGTTGCGAGGACGGATTCATGCTGTTCTCACGGGACTAGATTAGTGACCACAAGAGCGGTTGGTTGTAGAGCAGAGTATCCTTCCTTGTTTTTCTCTTCCACACATTCTGCTCACCCTTCCACATTCTACCCTGAGTTGAAACAGCACAGAATCCCCAGTGGCACCAAGCTCTTAGGCTTCCCGGCCTTCAGAGCCACGAGCCCACGTGAACATTTTTCCTTTTAAATTATCCAGCCTTGTGCATTTTGTTACAGCAACAGAAAACAACCGGAGACACTAGTTCTGTTCCCTGAATGTGTCCATTCTTAAACAGTTTGTGTGTCCCTTCCAGCTCTCGTCCTGTGTGAACACATCCATACTTCACGCGTCCACATGCCTCAGCCTGGTTGGAGCCCTGAGACAGAGGCCTCCTCTTGATCCATGCTAGAGTGTGCATCTTTTCCTTTGAGTATTGCACATTTTGTGTCACTCACTTGATTTAATTGTTTACCTTTTCCTCCTGCATCTGATGATTGCTGGGCCCATCCTTTCTGCTCTGACTACACTGCTCAATTATTCATGACTCCAGTTCTCTGCCAATACTCCCAGCTTCTCATTAAACAGACACTTCCCAGGCAGAGGAGAACCTTGTCTTCTCACAACGGGGCTCACCCTATTGTACCAACTTACTTCCTCATTAAACCTAATTGGCTGGAAGTACCAGGTAACAGAGATGACCAATGGCCATTTTTACCTCAGATCAGCTTCTTCTACTTTAATTTTTTTGGGTATTTTAAAAGAAAATGGTCCATTCGTGGAGATTTTTAAATTTATCAGTGTAAAACTCTGCAAAAGTGTTCTCTGAGGCTTTGAAAACCTTCTATGATTTTGATCTCCCTTCTTTTGTCTCATGTAGTTTGTTTTCTGCAGTGATTATATTGGTTAGGGACTGTACTATATTTGTTGACTTCTAAGGAACCAGCTGTTGGTTGAAGCATCTCGCCATTCTTCAGTTCCTCATTCATTAAGTCCTTGCTGTATTTTCACTGTCTCTTTCCTGCAGCACTACGAGTCCCTAACAAGTGGGCAAGATGAGACCTGCATTTCACACATCAGGCCGCCCCTGACCCCTGGGCAGAACTGGACATTGGCAGATAATAGGTTCCACAGCAGAGGATTAAATAAAGTTCGGTCTTGTTTGTCCCAGAATCCTCAAAGAGCAAATGTCCACTTAAAATGTCTAAAGACATTTAGTTTAAGTTCACCCATCAAATTTGTAAGCATATGGAATCCCGAGCTACATCTTCTTTTATTATCTTATTCTGAGACAGGATCTTGCTAGCTTCTTGAGTCTTGCTAAGGGGCTAAGTTGACTGGGCTGGGCTTGAATTTTGTAAACATTCCTGCTTCAGCTTCCCAGAGTTCTGAGTTCACACGCCCGGCTCTTTTTCTTCCCTCTGACCTTCTCTCAGGCCTACCCTGCCTTGGAATTCACACTGAGGATGCTTCTCTGCAGTGTTGATTATTATCTTTGATGTGCTTTCTCTCTGTCTGTCTCCTGAACCACAGAAGATAACTGAGGACCCCAGACCTACCATCTCAAGGGGTCATCAGTGCTCGGTCAACTTGATGTCTACAGGGACAGTGACGTCTGTCTGGCCTCTGATGGTCTCCACAGCAACTGCTGTCCTGCTTGTCCTCTCAGAGCAGTGACATTCAGAGGCTGTCACAGCCTCTTGTAGACTATGCACCTGGACAGCCAGTGACACCTAGGCTAGTGTTGTGGGGAAGGGATGTAGATGTCTACTTCCGAGGCTCAGGAAGTAGCTGGCTCAGATTGAGGAACTCAGCGGGTCACAGAGGACCTGAGTGGCACCATGACACAGCATAGATCTGGGCCAGGCAGGCCAGCTCCAAATCCTGCCTTAATCATTTTCTGAAAAGAAAAACCCTATGCCAGGTATAATGGTGGTGCACGCCTGTGACCCCAGCCCTCTTGGAGGCTGACGAAGAAATCCAACAGTGATATTTGTGGCGTTTGTCCCAAAACCCAAGTCTAGTTAGAGAAGCAGCGGGACCCGGAAGAAATAGAAGGGAGAAAGGAAGCCCACCCGCTCAGAGGGCTTGGGCGGGGGCCCGAGTGCAGAGGGTCTGAACGCTGTGACTTTCGGAGCCCAGCAGGGTCCCTTGTAAAGGGACCTGAAGTTGGGATCCTCCAGCTGATGTGGGCTGCGTGACTCAGACCAGGTTCCAGGGAAGGTAAAGAGACAGGTGGGCAGAGGATTTGAAGAAGCTGGGCATCCGGACGTGGTGGTGCATCCCTGTAATCCCGGCATAGAATTGCTACTACTTCCTGCCTGGGAAGCCGGAAGTTTGCTAATAAAACCCCAGCCCAGACAACTAGGAGGCTTAGCAAGGCCTTTGCTTGGGCAACTGAGCAAGTTAATGAAACTTTGTCCCAGAAACTTAGAAATGGTCTGGGGATACAGAATAGTGTGAAGGTCCCAGGTTTGATCTTCAATTAAAAAAAAAGATTTAATAAAGTATCAAAGTGTAATAAGATAGAAAAAGCTAAGATCCGGGAAGGAGCATCTTGCAAGTGGCCTCCCCAGGCCTCCCCAGCTGGTGTGGGTGGCGAAGATGGAAACACTCTGGACAACCTCCTAGCTAAGGAGTACAGGACTGGCCAGCTCGTGCCTGGGCCTCCACAAATACCCTTACCCCGGACTTACGGCTGGGCTCAAAAACTTAGGTATGAAGTGCAAACTGGAAATGAACCAGTTTCCTTGAGTCCTTTTATTTAGCTTTGAGTAAGCAGAGTAGGATTAAAAGATCCCTCCCTCTAGATGAGATTCAGGTAAACCGAGCGTGTTGTATCTCCAGGCAAGTGGAGATGCAGGGAATGGACTCTGGAAGACGAGAAAGTCACATGCATTTCCGCCTCTTTGTACAAAAACTTTCTCAAGTGCAGCATCCAACACAGAGACCCAGTACCTATGAAAACAGCAAGCAAGAGGGGAAACCAGCAAACAAGGGCTAATAGGTCCCGTCCGCACAGGCCCGGACGGTAGGAAGACAAGACTCTGACTTTGTTGCATGCTTACTATGTACACTTTTGTAATAAAAGTAGAACTTGAAAATATGAGAAACCACACCTAGAAAAAGTGACAAGCTTATTGAAAGAACTGATTAAATATTTTGACCTGAAAAGCCAGCAACTGATATGAAGAATCCGATTGACAGAGCTGAAGAGAGAATTTACTGTACAAAGTAAGCCTTGAGGCCTCAGGAGGGAAAGCAAAGGAAAAGGAGATGTAAACAGTAGAGTGTGATCACCAATGCAGAACTGGAGTTCTAGGAGAAGAGGAGAAATAATTGAGCCAGAAGTAACAAGTGAAGTAATAACAGTTGAGAATTTTCCAATTCATGATGGTCATCAGTAGATTTATTTTTAAAACTCAGGGAATCCCAAACAAGATAAGTGAATAGAAATCGTCATCTAGAAACATCAGTGTGTAGAACAACTGTGACAAATCTTATACTCTCTCCAGAGAGGACAGTAGGATAGGATTAGCTGAGTAGAAATAAATTTCTTTCAGTGGAACTGTGGTACCACTGATAACTGTCTGTTCACTAAACAAGAGAAACAAAAAGCAGATGAGTTACAAGTTCAGTGAGGGTGACAGCATATATCCTAGGACAAGACTTGTCTGCACAGGATGACTGAGTGAGAAGCCTGCATTCTCACCTCTGCCAGCAGGAATAGGGCAGATTCAGATAAGATCTAGAGTCTCACAGCCGAATACCCCCAGAGGGCTGGGACGCCATGGTAGTATACTTGCCTGCTAGGTGCAAAGTCCAGGATTTGATCCTTCGCCCTGAAAAAACGAAGAAAAACAGCACACTTAAGTGACAAAGACTACACATACATTTCTAAGGAATTTTGAAATACACAGAATTAGCAAACGCAAGAGCATGTAAGTCAGAAAAGTAGGAAGTGGAATTAGATCTTAGGTCCAGGTGGATCGTGGAGAGGTGACTGTGGAGGCCGATCCCTGGTCACCTACCCTTCCTCTCTGGTGCCACTGCCTTGCCCTGCTTCCTGGCCCCCATCAACTGCGCAGCTTTGATGTGCCATGCCCTGCCGCCATGATGTTTCTACTTTGGAACCAAATTAACTCTCTCCTCCTTGCAGTGGTGAGTGACGAGTCCTGTTTCCCTGCAGTGGGATAGGTGAGTACTACAGAGGACCTGTGGAAATTTCTAGGAAGTCTACGGCCATAGCACCCTGAATGTGCCCAGTCTCTTCTGAAATTTCTAGGAAAGCGACAATAGAATAGTTAAATGAAGAGAGCACAAAAATAGCATGATGAAAGAATATTCAACAACAAAGTGGGGAACATAGAGAAAAAGGCACGTAAGAAAAGCTTATACAGGTAGGAACATACCAAGAGCATAGATTTAAACCAGAAAATTTATCAGAAACTAGACTAGAATCAAATAGGCCAGACTCTGTGGGTGAAAGACAGACTGTCCGCATGGGTTTTGGATACGTGGGCTTGGGGCATCAACGAGGCTCGGGCTTCTACCCTCGAAGCAAAACAAACCCAAACTATGCCTAACTAAAGAGGTGTGAAATATAAAATCTTCAGGATGCAGAGAAGTGAAAAGGAAGAGAAAGACAAAGTAAATATACAGACACCAACCAGAAAAGTCAGGAGCACACTCTCACTAATAAGCGGAATAGCGGGAGAAGAAAGTGCTGGAAGACAGAAACACTTTATAAAGGTTATCCTTTTGGGAACACTACAGTGTGCATCTGTTTATCACAATATTTGATACCGTACTGAGGCCTAATGATACAGAAATGCCAAAGCAAAAATGGCGGGACTGCAAGATTGCATCTCAGTGACTGATGGACCAACAGATAGAGCAAAATAATCGTGACACAGGACGTGAACTACACAATCCATCCACTTCACCAAATGAGTATCCCAAGACCTCTGCATCTGCCTATGAAATACACGTTATTCTTAAGCATAAATGAAACATTTAAAAAAAAAACTGATGGATTTTTGGCCACAAAAGAAGTCTTAATGAACGTCCAAAGACTGAAGTCACCATAAAAACCTGACATGAGGGCTGTGTGTGGTGGCTCACGCCTGTAATCCCAGCACTAGGGAGGCAGAAGCAGGAGGATTGCTGTGAGTTCCAGGATCATCTGGGATGATACTTAGTGAGCACAGGACCAGCCTGAACTACAAAGCAAAGAGTCTTGTCTCAAAAAAATAAAAACCATAAACAAAAACATACCTGACATGAGGTAACTGAGTTAAAAGTCAGCAACAAAAAGGGTAATTATGAATTCAGAAATGTTTATCAAAGTAATCCACAGAAAAGAGTGCCATGCAGATTAGAAAATATTTTGACCAGAATGAGAATGGAACCCAGGTCCACAGATACAAAGGGAGGCAGTTTAACAACATTCAGAAAGCCATGCCCCTCCCATGCAGAAATATGAATGAGCTCATCATCCATTTTTAAAAGTTAATCAAAAAATGAAACAAACCAAAAATACCCAAAGGAAACAGGGGAGAATGATAAAGATGAGCTCAGAAATCAATGAAGTGAACGAAATCTGAGAAAATTAATGCAATCAGAAATTAGTTCTTTGAAAATGCTTGAGGAGCCAGGGTTATCGTCCCTGAGCCCGTTTCCCTGGAGACCGGCCTCTCAGCAGGAAAAGAGGCCTCACGTGTGTCACTCCGACAGCCACGCGGACCCCAGGGCTTATGACAAATGTCCACAGTCGCTGCCGGGGTGAAGGACCCCACCTACCTGGCAGGTGCAGGAAACCTCGTGTAGGATGCCGAGCCGTGGGACTGGCGGAAGCCCAGGCTGTGTGTGCCCTGGAGACCCCAGCCCTTGCGGTGACAGAAATGAGGGCGTTTTCCTAATATCACAGAACCCGAGGGACCCAGGGCCTCCACCTCGGACTGTGAAATCCGTCCACGCAGGCGGAAGCTGTGAGCAGCAGGCGGCCAACCGACGGCCGGCAGCTGTGTCTCTGCACTTTGCACACACGCTTTGTACCTGGTTTCTGTGGACCAGACGGATGGCAAAGGCTCAGGACAAACTGACAAGAAAAGAGAAGAGAGAAAGAATGCGGAGATCATCAGAAGGGAGGAGGCGGACACTGTGTGTCCTTCAGACACTAGAAAGCCAGGGAGAGGAAGCGGTGGGCTGAGCAGTGGTCCACAAGGAATCTATGCCGTACCCTCTGTGTCACCTCAGGGGACAAAGGGCCTACAGGCGTGATCCAGGTGAGCACCTGCAGGAAGGACACAAGCCAGGTGGGCTCAAAAAGGAGGTGCCCTAAAAGGAGAGGGCCCAGAGGGATCGGCCCAGAGGACCACAGAAGCCAGGAGGCTGGCTTGCAGTGGTGTCCTCTGAAGACTGGAAAGGTCTGAAGGCAGGTACAGCTGAGGAGCATGGTGGGAACTGGAAGGCAGAGGAAGGAGCATTTCCCTATCTTGCTGCTGACAGGTTGACTCAGTCCAATAAAACCCATCTGGTGTCTCCCAGACCTCAGCCTCTGGAGCTTGGGTGTCCCCCAAAGGCCCAAGTGGTGAAAGGCTTGGTGCCAACCTGTGCTGTTAGGAGGTGGTGGAGCCCTCCAAGAGGTGGGGCCCAGTGGAAAGTCTTAGGTCGTGGAGACGGTCCTCGGAGTCCTCGGAGGACCCCACTGGCTTCCTCTTCCTCTCTCTCTGCTCAGCAGCCCTGAGTTGAGCAGCCTCCCTGCCTCCGTGCATTCCTTGCCAGGGATCAGAAGTGATGGAGCTACCCATGGACTGACTCCTCTGAAACCGGGAGCTGGAATAACTGCCTTTTTCAGCTGATTATCTCAGGTGCTTTCTTACATGAACAAAAAGCTGACTGACATAGACAGTAAGTGAATAATTGGTGTTGTTTAAAGTTATGTTTATGAACATTGTTATAATAGCTGTAGGAAGCTAAGTAAAGGCTACTATGAAAAAGGTGACGCTATCTTTGTGAAATGTTACACAAGTGTGTAAATTTCTAGAAAAATAGGATGCTCAAAAATTGGCCAAAGAAGAGAAGAGAAGTCTGAATTATCTGATAGCCATTGAAGCTGTAACTGAAAACCTTCCCACAAAAAGAATTCCACATCCAGAGGACGTCAACAGAGAATCCTGCCCGACATTTAAGGAAAAATGATACTCCCTGTCCACACACTGCCAGAGGAAAGAAAATGGGAAAATTACCAAATTCAAAACCAGTTGAAATGAAAAAGAGGAGGGCAATATTAAAGAGAAAAGCTTCAGGCAAACTCATTCACATACATAGATCTCGAAACATTGCGCGAAAATATTAAAAGCAAGCAAACTATAAGGCAGACTTCACCTCCGTAACTCACTGATCACGTTAACCATTTGGCTTCTTTTTGTTCTTCCCCAGCCTTCTGTGGTCCCCTTTTTTTTTTTCTTTTTCTTTTTTTTGGCCGCTGGGAATCCTGGTGCTGTGACACTTATGTGCCAGCTCCGGTGGGGACACAGGTCTTCACCGCTCTTGCAGACAGATGTGGAAGGTGCAGTTCCTGTGTGTACTCTGCTCGCACCAAATTACCTTCCAGAGTGGCCACAGCTGCTCCCTCTCAGCAGGGAAGGAATGCCCCGGTTCCTCTCCAGCCTCACTAACACAGGCTTTTATCTGGGTTTTGATGGTACAAATCCATAGCCACGCCGTGTTACTGTGATGTGCATTTCCCTGATGGCTAACGATGCCGACCATCTTCTCATCAGCTTGTTGGTCACTTGTCTCTTCTTGGGAGAAACGTCAGCACAAATCTTTGATTCATTTGCAGTGGGTTAGTTGTCTTTTCATTGAGTTGTAGGAACTTGTGTACAATCCAGACACAATTCTCTTAGCAGGTACATCATGTGCAAAATTTTTTCTTTTAATTTCTTTTTTTTTTTTTTTTTTAAGTTTTTTTTTGAGACAGGGTCTCGCTTTGTAGTTCAGGTTGGCCCTGAACTCAGCCTCCAACTCACATCACAGCAGTCCTCCTGCCTCTGCCTCCCAAGTGCTGGGATTACAGGCCTGAGCCTGTGTGATAATTCATTTTTTCTCTGTATTTATCTATTTATTGGTCCAAGGAGTTGAACCCGGGCCTTCACAGTGAAATACAACCCCAGACTTTTTAATTTTTTTATTATTATTATTTTTTTAAGGTTTTTTGAGGCAGGGTCTCGCTTTGTAGTTCAGGCTGGCCCTGAGCTCTGCCTCTAACTCACATCACAGCAATCCTCCTGCCTCTGCCTCCCGAGTGCTGGGATTACAGGCGTGAGCCACCACGCCCGGCACTGTGGTATGTGGTACTGGTTGCTGCTGAGCGTGAGTCTCCACATCCAGTATTGTATGTAGTTATCGGGGATCAACCCCGGGTCGCTGCGCTTGCAAGACAGGCACCGGAACCACTGAGCTAAATCCCCGGCCCCCTTCTTTTACTTTCTTGATGATTGTATCAGTTGACTTCCCCAACACTAAGGCACAATACCTGACACCTACAGTTAAAGAAGGAGAGGTTTAATTCAGTTATGGTTTCAGGGATCTGGTCCATGGTAGGCCAGCTTCAAGACAGAAGCATCGTGGCAGCAAGACACGGCAGAGCAAAGCTGCTCATTTCGTGGCAGCCGGAAAGCAGAGCAAGAGGGGTGAGCAGCGCCAGCAAAGAACTGAGCAGCGACCATACATAATGCCCAAGGTCACACCTCCGCAGCTCACCCAGGCTCACCCAGGAAAGTACTTTCCTCATCTGCCACAGGAGGCATCTCTTAATTCAATAAACTTGACATTTCAGATTAATAGGCACAGTGGTGTGCTTTGTAGTAAAAAGGTTTTGATCTTAATGAAGTGCATTTTATCTATTTTGTCTCCGGTTGTCTGTGTTAAGAAACCACTGCTCGGTCCAAGGCCACGACGAGTTATTATTCATCTTTATTAGTCCATGCCTGCCGTACTTAATGTTCGCATTCCATGTGGGGAGTTGGGACACATACATAACACGTCCTAACTCCTCCTTCCTCTCCCCCATCCCACCCCCTCCCTCCACTTCTTTTTTTTTTGGAGACAGGGTCTCGCTTTGTAGTTCAGGCTGGCCCTGAGCTCAGCCTCAAACTCACATCACAGCAATCCTCCTGCCTCTGCCTCCCGAGTGCTGGGATTACAGGCGTGAGCCACCACACCCGGCACTGGGGTATGTGGTACTGGTTGCTGCTGGGCGTGAGTCTCCACACCCAGGACTGTATATGGTTACCGGGGATTGAACCCGGATCCTTGCGCTTGCAAGACAGGCGCCGGAACCACTGAGCTAAATCCCGGGCCCCCTCCCTCCACTTCTTGATCCTCTTCTCATTTGAGAAAGATCTTTCTCACAAAAGAGAAACCCAAATTTAACCTTATGTGTCCAATTTATTTTTCTTGACACTATAGTCTCAAGAAGCATCCCTTTTCCTACAAACGGCTCGAGTTTATCTTTCTCTGTGGGCCCCGTCCTCGGTGTGGCTCCTTAGGGTTTTACATTCTGAGCTCTTGGGTCTTTGACCCATTTTGTGTTTGGTATGAGGTAGGGATCTAACTTCACTGGACATCGGAATGGCCAGTCGTCTTTGGCATTAGTTGCTGAAAATATTCTTTGGTCTGATAACTTCCTTGTCAGTAGAAGAGTTCTGAGCACACAGACGTGGGCCAGGCTCCGTTCTGGGTTCTGGGATACAGTGTGTGGACAGGACAAAGGCTCGAGTTTGGGGGAGCTAATATCCTTGGAAGAGGGGGAAGGAGGGGACCAGCCATTTGACAACGAACAACCAGAAGCACAATACAACAGGAAAGCAGAGCGTGAGAAGGCCCCGGGGGCGGCCAGGCTTCGGGGACAGTGAGCCGGGCTTGGTGGGTGTGAGCAGGAGGGCGCCCCTGGCAGACGGCCGGCTTTGCACCCAGCGCTGTGTCCCAGCCAGCCCTCCCGAAGATGATGATGCTGTTAGCGGGCCTGGAGCTGCAGCTTCGTGGTGAGCATTTGTCTGACCCGCAAGCCGGTCTCTCAGCCCAGCGCTGGGCAGGAAGCCTTGCAGTGCCTGACTGCTGAGCCCCGCTGAGTCCTGGGGCTGGCCTCCCAGCGCCCAGCGCGCTGCTTCCCTAGCACGGTGGGAGAGGCTCAGACCACATGTCCAAGTTCAGAATTCAAGTAAGCTGTCTACACAATATGCACCACTTTCTCGAAGTTAACAAGTCCTAAGTCAAACCACCATACATCAAGGACGGTCTGTGTCCATTTTGAATAAAATGAGACCCTGCTCCTGTCCCCACATTCACAGCAGGCTTTGTAAACCTGGCCCAAAGTACCGAGCACTTTACCCTGAGTGAGACTGCTGTGTGGCTGGCATCCCCTGCCCCTTCAATGCCAACCTTACTTCCTGGGCACCTTTTGCCAGCTTCAGGAGGTAAAGGGGCTGCTGCCTGGCTCCGATGCCTGTTCAGTGCCCGAACGGAACTCTGGGCTGAAACTCTCCCTTTGGTGGCTTTAAAAATAGACCATCATTATACAGGTAAGATGTTAATGCAGCAATTAGCATAATATGGTAATTGCCCAGTCCAGCCCACATGTCCCCAGAGCGGAGGGCCAGCACGGGCAGCCAGCACCGTGCTCCGCCGAGGTCCGGAGCGGCCCAAAGCGTCTCGGAGGAAGCTGGATGTCGCGTGGGCCTCGCTGCTGGCACGGGATGGACGCGCATTCGTCAGGGCCGCGCGGATCCCTGGCACCCGCGGCGGCGGCGGCGGTGGCGGCGGGAGATGAATGGAAAATTTCGGAATATAATTAAGGTGATGGCAGCCCTCAGCTCCACAGAGTTCAATTTGCAGAAGCAGCGTTTCAATTCGGGGCTGTTTATCACCCCGCAGAGGCCGGTTACACGGAGATAACGGAGAGGCTGCCGCTCGGGCTGAGCAGCAATCCGTCTTGGAGAGTCTGCGCGCTGGAGGAAGCCAGGACACTGGCCTCCAGCAGGCTTAGACCTCCTGCCCAGCTGTGCCATCTGGGCAGGAAGCTGCTGAGGCTGGCTTCTGGAAAAGCTTTGGAAGAGGACCACGTAGGCTGGCATTTTCTCCCCATCCCCAGCCCTTGGCGTCAGGGATTGAATTTAGGACCTTGTGCTTGCCTGGCAGGTGCAGTGCCACTGAGCCATATCCCTGGCCATCGTTTTCTTTTATTTAAACTTTCCCTTATGTCTGGAATACAGATGTAATGCCTTGATCTCAGCAGCTGTTTTGTGACCGGAGGATGAACATCACAGGCTGAGGGCAAAGGGGAAGGACGGAAGGAACGTGGGCCCTGATGACACTAGTAGGCTTTGCCCACGGAACCTGACCTCCAGACATTCCCAGGGCACAGAGCAAGCCCCTTCCTTGTGCAGAGTGCTGGACTCGGGGCCTGTTACACTGACCGTCACAGAGCATGTTCCATCTCTCTGGATCCCTTGGCAGGCGCCTAGAGCTGTGCGCTGAGGACGGAGGAGCTGCAGGGAGCAGCCGTGGGAGTGGGGAGCTGGGGCAAAGCGGCCAGGTGTACTGTCTCCTGCCCCTGAGCCCAGGGGTCTGGGGGGGTGTGGATGCGGCACCCGGCAGCCGCTCCTTCCACGACCACCTGGGACAGTGAGGGGGGACAGCTACAGCTTAGCCTGGAACAACCCCAGCGTGATGGGGGACAGAGCTGACCCTAGAGCCTGTGTGAGGCCCCCGTGACTGGGCAGAGGTGGCCAGCACGCGGAGGGGCCACATGGAACTTCGGAAGGGCTGGCTTGTCCTGGGCCGGGGCCTTGGGAGGCCAGTGCTCAGGAGCCAGACACGGTGCCGCCAGCCGGGGCTCAGCCACCGTTCTCAGGGACTCCGGGCACCACAGAAAGGGTGTTCCGTGGGCACCGCTGGCCCACCGTCTGTGTGCCCATGCATGCACACATACACACACATGCACAATCACATGTCACACCCATGCACATGCCATATACATGTACTGCATACCGCATGCAGACACATGACACACCCTACATGCACATGTACCACACACTATAAATCTGGTACATACACATGCCATACACATCACACACACACACTACACCATACACCACACATACCCACTACACACATCACATAGTCTGCAACTGTCACAAATACAGCATAGACCACACGCCACTCACCACATATACACTCTGTGCATACTACACGTCATTCACACATGGCACGTACTATGTATACTACAGCATACCATACACACAACACACACCATTTTCATACCCTTACCACATACACTGTCCGCACATAAACCATACACGGCACACAAGGGGCTGGGGATTTAGCGCCAGCAGCACTGCGCCTCTTAGGAGCACGAGGACCCCGAGTTCGAGCCCCAGTCCTGCCGAAACAAAACATACATGGCACACAAACACCATACATCTCCTGCCTGTACCGTGCACATGTTCCACATAAACACACCACAAACACGCACCCCACGCTCACACAACCTCAACACATACCTCACCCACAACACCACACACGTGCAATACCTCACACATAAGACTGGACATACCACACACCTCACACACAGTATCACACACAATACCACACACACCACGCAGACACAAACCACACATACACAATACTGCACGTAAACCTCACACACATTACCACAGCACGCGCTGCTGGTCATGGCCCTGCCAGACACCTCTGTTCCAAGACACTGCCTCCCTCTCCTCCGGGTCTCTCTCGCCTTCATCCAGAAAGTCACGACACCTCTGTCTGAGAGTCGCTCAGGCCTGGCGTCGCATGCCAGCGTCCCCGCGGCTTCCCCAAGCCCCTCCGGCCAGGACACCACACGCTGCCGCTCAGAGCGCCTGCGTGGTGTGACTGGTGGCTCCGCGGCCGGGTGTCCCCGAAGCCAGAAATCAAAGCTCCCTCACGGGTCGCACGCAGAACTTAACGCCCGACACGGTCGCTTGGTGCGTATTAAGCTCAGCAGAGGGTGGGCGGGTGTGTAGAGACGCACACTCGGAAAGGGCCGGAGCCCTGCTTTGTGATTCTCCTCATGAACGGGATAGTTTCTCCTCTTTTTGGTGCTTGAGTTGAAATGAAATTCTTTTTAGCAATGTTTTTCAAAGTGATAATTCAGGGCAAAGTGACAACAGTCCTTCAAGAGTTCAAATAGAGGGCCAGGGAGTTAGCTCAGTGGTTCTGATGCCTGTCTTGCAAGTGCAAGGACCCGGGTTCGATCCCCGGTAACCACATACCATACTGGGTGTGGAGACTCACCCCAGCAGTAACCAGTGCCACACACCACAGTGCCGGGCGTGGTGGCTCACGCCTGTCATCCCAGCACTCGGGAGGCAGAGGCAGGAGGATTGCTGTGATGTGAGTTGGAGGCTGAGCTCAGGGCCAGCCTGAACCACAAAGTGAGACTCTGTCTCAGAAAACCTAAAAAAAAAAAAAGAGTTCAAATAGAAATAAGAGCGTGGTAGTTTGGGACGCTGTCGATAAGGTCACATGAGGAAAGGACCTTTTCAGAGATGGCTGCGTTGGCCTATTTTCTGTCACCAACGCCTGCGGTGAGATGAATATGGGGCTGCTCTAAAGTGAGCAGCCCTCCTCCACCACATGCTTCTGCCATGACGTTCCTGTCGGGGCATCCGACCGTGAACAGAACGTTCAGAAACCATGAGCCAAGAAAAGCTGTTCTTTAAGTCGTGGGTGTCGAGTGTTCTGTCCCAGTGACTGGAAGGCTGGTGAATGGATGGACTCTAAAGACCACAGCCGTTTGTCAAGCTGAAAGGCCCGGGTGGCATTCAGCTCCGCAGCTGGATGCTATGATAGAGTGAATGTTTCTTGCACTCTCTCTCCATTCCTTTCTGGGGCATTGGATTTAACTCATAGCTGCTCCCTGTACAGTCCAGAGAGGACCGCGAGCAGTGCCCTGGGCCCTGTTCTCTCATTCACATCCTTTGAGACAGACTCTCTTTGTCCATCTCTCTTGGAATAGTCCTAGAATCACTCTAATTGGACCAAACCTTCGAATTTAAATCAGTCACTAAGCCAGGAAGATGGAGTGCACTGATTAGCTTAACCCCGATCACATGATCCACCTAGGCAATTGAGAGGAGAGCCTTGGACCTCCAGATGGGCTTAGGGGACGGAGGAGGACAGGACAGCGAGAGGTGACACAGAGCTACCCGATGCAGTCTGACCCTCGGATAGCACCCAGGTCCTCCTTCCTTCCCAGTGCATTCAGAGCTGCTCACGGCTGTATAAACACACGTATTCTGCCTTTCTCAGAGTCTAATCCAGGTACTACATGAATCCAGGTTTGGGACCTTAGGACAGTCACAGTCCTTCCCTGGAGTCTTGATGGGATTCCTCGTGGTACAAGGAGAGAAACACAAAGGGAACCAACCCCACGACTGCAGTGTCCCCAGAGGGAGTCCCAGCAGGGCTCTGTTACAGGCTGTCCATGTCGTGGGAGCACCAGGTCCTTCTCTGTGAGTCACTCATCTCCGTCTTCCAAGTGTGAGCTTTCCCCTTGCTGTGTTTTGCTCACCACTGCTACAGTGACCGCCAATAGTGCCCCAGGTGCCCTGTGTCCTGTGCCTATGGCACCAAATACAGTTGATGGTTTTGAGTCATCAGAATGCGCCAGCCTAGATCTTTAGGTTGCAAGCAACGGAAAGCCAACCCAAAACCACAGGGGTCTGTTTCAAGGGAAAAGGGACTCATTGGTGGCCCATGTGCACCGATGTCATGTGGGAAGAAAGGTAATGGATGGGCTTCAAGCTAGTTTCAGCCAGGCCCCCAGGGGGGACCCACTGGCTTGTAGCCCTGGAAGCCTGGGAACTCACAGTGTGTTCACAGCCTGAGTGTCGTAATTCAGCAGCAACAGACCCCACAAAGGAAGAGACCGCCCAGCTCCCCACCCACCCAGCTCCCTGCCAGAGAGCAACAGGCGCATTCTCCAGCCACAGCTGGTAGGGAAAGAAAGCCCCTGCTCTGCCAGCACACTGCCTTCTCAGCCCAATTAAAGGTGGCACCAGGGAGGGAAGAGGAAGTTGATAAATGGCAGAGGTCCAAACCGGAGTGGTCCGGTTCCATCACACAGCTCCAATTAGCTGAGCTCCACTGTGGACCTCAGTGGAGGAGCTCAGGGCTCTGGGCCCTCAGAACAGCAGTGAGAAGGTGCCACAGCCACCGCTGGCCCCTCAACTTGGCAAGGCTGGAGCTGGTCCTCTAGGCTGGCCCTACAGGGCTCCAGATGGATATTTTAATAAGAAGGATTGCTTCTGGGACAAAACAAAAATACCTTCCCTGTTAAAATGGCCCTTGTGGCAGGGATGGTGTCACGTGCCTGTAATCCCAGCACTTGGGAAGCTCAGGCAGACGAATAGCTGCCAGTTCGAGGCCAGCCTGGGCTACATGGTGAATTTAATGCCAGCCTGAACTACACAGTGAGACCCTGTCTCAAAACAAAGGTCCTAGTCCCTAACACCTGAATGAGACTCTGAGTGGTCCTACTGTGTGAGGTCCTACTAAGCGCCAGGACTTCCGTTTCAAACACCATCTCACGGAGCCTTTGCTGACTCTTACTGACCCCACATTATAGCTCTCATACAAGTAGGTTGCTGAGGGAGCTGGACTAGAAGATCTCTAAGCCGCTCCCTCCCCACATCTAACATGAGGGCACCGATCTGGGCTGAGCAATCAGGTGCCCAAGAAAGGACTGAAGAGGTAATCAAAGCTGCTTTGCAACCTACGCTTCACCTAGATTGTGTCTGCATCAGTCAGTTTAATTGCAATGATGCTGCAGTAACAAACAAACCCGAAGTGGCTGTGGCTGAAATCGAAGGTGTGTTGTTGCTCATGCATCAGCCAGTGGAGGTTCACATGGTCCCCCACGACCACAGTATCCCAGAGGTGACTCAGCCGCCCAGACTGACAGGAAGCCAACCAGGTAGCATCGCAGAGGGAGGAAGCAGGGATATGACTGACTTCTATTTATCCTCCCTCGGCCGGGCAAGTCTCTTGGCCCTGCCTAACTTCAAGGGCAGAGGTGTCTGGGAAGGGGGAGAAGCATGAGTCCTGGGCTCCTCGTCCTTCAGCCCTCACCAGCACCACGGAAACCCTGCTTGCTTTGGCCTCTGCTATTCCTGGGGAGTCATCCGGAGTGGAATCCTCACTGCAGGGTGTCGGGAGGGGCCGGGCCCCCCCTTGCTCCCCGGACTGACCTCCCGGTGGTGTGTCTCAGCCAAACTTCAAGGAGGAGAGGTTTATCTTGGCTTGTGTTCTAGAAGCTAGAGTCCTTGCATGGTTGGTCAGCTCTGGGAGGAAGTGGCAGAATGGATGGGTCTGAGCTGCTCACACCGCGAGCAGAGTATAAAGGGAGAAGCCAGGAAGGAAACTACAACCTTCCGGGCCACGCCCATGGCCACGCCTCTTATGACCAGGCCCCGCCTCCTGGCAACACAATCACCTTTAAAGCCCCACTCATGAGTCCGTGAGGGACATCTAAATCGAGCCTCCACATCCCTTGTGACCCGGAGAGTGTCCACGCCGTGGATCTAGCTGCACAGATTTGCTGAGAGTGGCCCACTGCCCCCTCACCAGCCCATCACCATTGCTCTAGGGGCCCCAGAAACGCCTTTCTCTGTGCTATGTCCTTGAGGTGCAGCCTGGACTCGGCACACGGGTCTAGTGGGCTCGGGTGCCCAGCAGCTCAGTGAGTTTGCTGTGAATCCAGGCACAAGCCGCCCACCACCTCAGTGCAGAGGCCAAGGACCAGGCCTCCCAGAGCCCACCGTGTCCTGCACGGACCGGACACTCTGTGAATGGAGAGCTGAATGAATGAATGAAGAGATGGGAGAGAGCCACGTTCCACTCTGGTCCTCTGCCATGGCGCCTTGGCACAGGGTCTGCCCCACAGTGAGATGAGGTTATGGCACCCTCATGAGACATTTTTAGAAATGCAGCAATTGTGGCACAGTGCCCGGCACCCAACAGGAACACAGACTGTTTCTTTAGTGCCACCCAAAGCCTTGTCCTTTCCAGATGCCGTGACTGGTCTGGCTGTGGCTCTTGTGAACCGAATCCTGAGACACACTGGGACTGAGATCACACTGCCCGCCTGAAACGCTGTCATCACAGCCTGGGCAGCGCCTCTGCGTCCCTGCAGCCTGGCCAGGTCACACTGAGGCGTCTCTCTGTGAACCGGCGCTTGTGACTCACCAGCGTCATCACTGTTACAGCCTTGTTCTCGGAGTGGGTGATGGGGCTCCAGGCTGGCATCTGATAGTCAGGGCTCGGGATAGCCGCCAGCACCTGCACCCTGCTCCCCGAGGGCGACCTTCAGTTCTGTCCAGGGCAGCAGCGAACAGGGGCTGCATGAGCCAGGAGCTGCTGGCTGCTGTCACACCCCTTCCTGACAGTCCTCTCCATCTGCAGTGGCGGGAGCCAGGTCAGGGTGACCCCCTCCCAATATGTGGCTCTTCCCTGGTCCTTGTGCTCTGCCACCTTCCTGGCCAGCCCACCCTGGCAATGCAGAGCCCCATCTGAAGTGACAGTGACCTCATGTGCTGAGCAGGGATAGTCAGCCTTGCTCCTATCCCTGCATTTGGATGTGAGTCGTCTCTGGCCTGCTGACAGCTCTCAGCCAGCTGTGGCTTTTGGACTGCAGTCTGCAGGGACATTCTGAAGTCTCCAGCTGTGTGCATGACATTCACTGGTTTTGGTGACCAAAGCAAGTGGCATAACCAGGGTGGGCAGGGCAGGGGAGCACACTGCACCTGTGCGGGAAGGGTGTCTAGGGTGTCACCATTCACACGGCCTGGGCACAGCTGGCACTGGAACCCAGGCCCACCGCCTCTCATCCAAGCTCACATGTGAGGCCTTGGGTCTGGGCTCCTCCTACCCCCTGTACCCCAACAGTGGATCTTCCCTGTCCCTGAGGCCATCACCCCCAGCTCAGAGGGAGGCCGAACCCCGGAGAGGAATGTCACACAGCTCAGAGGTGGCAGGAGCGGCCCAGGCATGTCTGACCTGCAGGGGACCCTGGTCCAGACGCAGCTGGGAGGGTGGGGGCTGCCAGGAGCAGAGGCCGGGCAGCAGCTCTTGTCCTTCCAGCGACAGCTGTCTGTGGCCTGACAGCCACACAGCTTGGCAGCCATCCATGTCCCCGGGAATAGAACGAGTGAGTCAGGTACCCAGGGGACTCAGCACGGGAGTTCAGGGGACAGGACCACCTGTGGAGGCCAGATGACGGTACTTGTCCTGAAGTCTGGCAAGAGAGACCCGATAAGGATCCTGCACCCCGGGAGCTCCAAGAACCCCAGAGCGAACGAGACCTCAGAGCCACACGGCCACGGCCGGCTCACCTCACGTCAGTGACAGGAGCTCTGACCTCATGAGCCAGCCTCTTCCCGAACCAGTACCTCTGCCTGGGGAAAACTGCCTTCCTTTCTTCTCTCTTTTCTTATTTTAATAAGATGTGCTTTCTTGTTTGCTCCCACAAACAGTCCTCCCAGAATCACCTGGAGACATCCATTGGAATGACTCAGGACATCCATTTCCACATCTACCAAGTAATGTCACATTGTTCTCCAAAGTAATTACATCCATTTACACAATTACTGTCTTATTAATTTCCAGAAATCTAGTTCATTCTTTTTCAAGCCCGCTTGGTTGGCTCTAGAATCTCTTGCTCCTAATCCACATTTTTATTCCTTTAGCCCTCTCCCTTTCCTTTTCTTTCCTTCATTAAACACTGACTTTGCTGGCCCATTAGTAACTCCGCTGCCTGAGGTGTGGTTTGGCTGTGACCTGTGGGCCACGTTGGTCTCCTGAGTTTAGAATCTGTGTGGGGCTGACTCGGGCTCACAGTATACCAGGTCACCGTCCCAGGCCATTCACAGATGTTCTGGCGGTCTAAGGGGGCGCAGGCTGCACCTGCGTCACCCATCCTGAGTCCCCGAGGCTCATGTCAGGCAGTGTGGTCAGCTGGCAGCAAACAGCTGTACTCCCTGGGCATAAGAACCTGCAGCAGGTGCAGCCTTTGTTAAGCAGAGTTGTGTGCCGGGCACCACAGTAAGGCTGTGCATGTGACGCCGCCGACTGGTCACTGCAAGTCCTGCAGAGGTTGGCGCACACTTCCCCCCACCCAGTACGGATGAGGACACCGAGGTGGTAGGGTGAAACCTGGCCCTCGGTCCTTGCTGCACCCTGGGGACAGCTCTCTGGTCTCAGCCTGAAGCACTTGTCCCCTGGGGAGCTAGGAGTCTGGAGAACATCATGAGATTCTCTGTGTGCGCACGCCTGTGTGTGCGCGTGCATACGTGCATGTGTGTGGACAGGCCCACCACTTTCTTTGTGGAGGTAGTCACAGAGCAGGAGAGACAGAGGTCCCCATGTGCAGGTGGCCCTTCTGGGCTGAGTCAACGGTTCCGGAACTTTCTCTGTCACTTCCCCTCCCCCACCGTCCCAGGGGCTGGATTTTGGGTCTGGGCTCAACTAAGCCCATTCTGTGTCTTGCTGGGGACTGAGGGCATTGGGGACAGTTGAACAGGAGGATGTCCCCAGGAAGAGCCCGGGGGAGGCTGGCCTTGAGCCTCGACACGCAACGCCTACCCCACCCTGCAGAGGGGACCTGGGTCAGACATTGGTGCCAGGAGCTGGATGCCGCTGTGGATGGTCTGGGTGAGCACTGCAGGAGCCTGACCTGGGAGGTAAGGGAGCAGCCTCCGGGAAGCTGAGCAAGGGGGACGGTGACCGCAGCTTGTCAAGATGGGGGGGGTGAGGCGACCCTGCCTGGCCCCCAGAGGCTGTTCCCCCAGAAGACACACTGCAGCTGACAGGTCTTCCGGTCTCCCAGACACCTCTCGGCCAGAATGCTGATCTTGAGGCGGGGAGCAAGGGCTGTCCTGCAGTCCCCCTTCTGCCCCGGCTGCATTTCCTGGCACTACGGCCAGACACCCCGATTCCCAGGCCCTGTCACCAGGTGTGTGGGGCTCCTGGGTCAGGCTCACCCAGACCATCCACAGAAGGGTCCAGCTCCTGGCACCAATGTCTAACTCAGGTCCCCTCTTCAGGGTAGGGGGGCCGTGGCGTGGTGTGGCGAGGCTCAAGGCCAGCCTCCCCCAGGCTATTCCCGGGGACGTCCTCCTCACACCCCATGCCGTGCAGCCCTCCTGCCCTGCTGCATTTGGTCCCTGGACCCTGGGGACCTGCAGGGAAGCTGAGTATTCACTTGGAGGTCTGCCCATAAGCGCAGGGAAATTGCCACCTGTTCCTGCTCTATGGCTTGTCACTTCCAGTTAGAGAGACAACGACGGTGGGGACGGAGCTGCCACTGCCCTCGAGCCCAGCCCCCAACGCATCACCTCGGAACGCAGCCATCTGCTCTGCCGTCTGCCAGCCCATATCCTTTGTGACCCCAGCCTAGCCTGCCTGCTCCTGGCTGGCACGGAGCTGCACTTCCTGTCCTGCTCAGGGAAGCCGTGTCCTCCCAGGTCAGGACTCCCAGCTGGCCCAGGATGTGGACCCAGTGTCCTCTGGTTGCTCCAAAGCCTCAGGGCGAGGATAGGACAGCCAGACACTTAGGCCTTGCTGTGTGCAGCCCTACTCGGGGCCTCCTGCTTCGGCCACCCTTCCCTAGGCAAACTCAAGGCAAGCTCCTGCCACTCAGGTCTCCAGTGCACAGGGCAGGGCGGGGTCTGCTCCGTGGTGCCTCGCACTCCTGCAGCGTCCAGCACGTCCTCCGAGGTTCGGCTGGGCTGAGGGAGCGAGGTGACAACTGAGCAGCATCCCTGACAGATTTGGAAGGAACAATAGCAAATAATAACAACTCAGCCTTAGAAAGGCTGGAAGCACATGACATACACCGTCACAAAAGGCCTGCCCCTGTGTCGGCGTAGTCAGTCCTCAGCCTGCAGACCGGAGAAAGAGGGAGATTCCCGGGCTGGGATAGGTCAGGGCAGGAGTGTACTGAATACCGAGTTCCTTTCACAACAAGGAAAAGTTTCAGAGATGATCAGGTTGCACAAGAATAGGAATGGATCTAACACTACAAAGGACACAATTAAAGATACTTAGAATGATACAGTTTGTGTAAAATTGTGAATCAGACTGTAACAGGGAATGGGGTGGGGGTGGGGGTATTTCTTGGGCACCTACTGAGTGCTGGGCACTGACTCAGCCCTGGGGTGGCAGAGCCGGATAATGGAAGGCTTCGGCTTTGCGAAGCTCCGGTGTGAGGATCTGGGCGGATGCGAGCTGAGCGAGGCGTTCACAGTGAACGCGAAACTGCTCAGTGCAGCTGCTCCCTCAGGCCCCTGTAGCAATTTAGTCAAGGAGTCGCAAGAGCGGGAGGCCGGCGTGGCGTGGCAATGGCGTGGCGTGGCTCACCTCTGGGAGTCCACATGCACTTGGCTCTCTTTATCCACGGCAAACCGGGGAGAAGCCAGGCGCTGAGGCTGCCGGGCCGCTGAGGGAGGCTACAGATGCTCCACTCTGCACCGTGGTCCTCCGAAAGCCCCAAGGCCCTCCCCGAGTCGCTATTCTCGGAGCATGTCATCAGTCTGAAGTTCCTAACTGAATCTGGGCCCCCGGGAGCCGGCTGCGGCGGTGTTACAGCTCCGTCCGCGTGTGATTTTGTTAGGAAAGGAGGCTTCCGCTTAGGGAAGAGGCCAGGCTGACCTTAGGGCTGAGTCCGCTCGCCCGGGCAGGGAACGGCGGCCTTGGTGAGGAAGAGCCTTCCCTGGGGTCTCCCTGCAAGGGCAAAGTGACCACAGCGTCACCTGTTAGGGCAGCTACAGTCTCCATCTTCTGTGGAGCGATTATCTGGCGTCAGTCTCATTATACCTCAGCCCTCCTTGCGCAGGGGCAGGTGAACCCCCCTCCCCCCCGCCCAGTACCCGCTGGGCTAAATAGTATGTCTTTGGTTCTTGTTGGTACTTACATGACAGATGTTGGGCAAAATGAAAACAAAGATATTTTTTTCTACCTTCTCGCTCAGCGGTCGGCACAGAACAATCCTATAACCTCAGATGTTAGGGGTGGGCCCCCACCTGATGTTAGGGGCTCCCTCCGTACCAGCCACACAGTTCTGGCCCAGTAGAACCCACATCACCCACCCCACACACCTTCAGGGTGTGCTTGAATTCAGTTTGTCTGGGACTCTGTCTACCTGGAGAAAATGTCAGGTCCCACAGTTAGGGCTCGGGGACACAGGGCCGCCTCCTCTTCAGACGTTAGTCACAGCACGTTGTACCTATATGTACTGGTTCATTATGAATTCTACAAAGGACATGGATAAGTGCTGGATGGAAGGGGAGCCCAGCGAAGGGGCGCAGAGCCCCCAGCTCTCTGACTCACTGTTCCAAGGACCCCAGACTGGGTCCCTGGGGGGTTCTGGAAACTTTGTCCATAAATAGATCAGGTTAGACAACTGGACACCGTGGCTGGCTCAACCCCAGCCCCTCCCTGGAGGTTGGGTGCGACTGAAGTCCTGACCCTGTGACTGCCTTGGTCTTCCCAGCGCTCAGCCACCTGCCCAGGCTCCCTGGGGGCCCAGCCACCTTCATCTCATTAGCATACAGATGACACTCTTATCATCCCCCGATCTCAAGGGTTTTAGAGCCAAGAGTAAATCTGTGGTTCAAGGTGTCCCTGGTCAGTTCCTTTCCCATCTGTCCCCATCATCCTGAATGACAGGGACCGGAAGATAGGAGAGCGCCACAGTCATAGGCTCAGCCGCTCTGCGCACTTCTGCCCAGAGCACAGGTTCCGGCAGTGGAGGTGAAGGTACCCACTCATCTCCCGAAGTTGCCCAGGGCCAAGGTGGCGCCTCCTGCTGGGCCTGCGGAGCCCGGGGCAGCCTTCGGTGGTCCGCCTGTCTTTTCTGCAGTGCGTCTTCCCCGGGTGGTGGCACTGTGGCAGGGAGCCTGGCTTCCAGAGACCGTGGTCCAATGTGGATGACACCTTCACTCTTGGGGTGGCAGCAGGGCCCCGTCTCTGGACTCAGGGGGGAGACCCATCACAGAACAAGGAATCTATGGAAGGCAGACATGAGCTGGCCAGGCGAGCCGGGGTCAGAGCTGGCCAGGCGAGCCGGGGTCAGAGCAGGCCTGTGCTCCCAAACATGGAGAAGAAGGTGACAGTAACCCCTCAAGCCATGAGTGTGGCCAGAGAGGGAACGCATGGTCCACGCTGTGCCTTTACTTGTGGGGAGGGCACTGAGGAGAAGGGGAGAGGGCTAGGGAGCTAGGGGGGCGCGGGGATGTGTGATGTGCTGGTGTTGGCTCCGGGTCCCATTAGACATTCAGATCCAAGTGTGTGTGTGTGAGAGAGAGGCTGGACAGTCAGGCAGACACGACAGGAGATGACACCTGAGCCATCAGCATGGACGGCAGGAGCTACAATCCTGGGACGAGGAAAGCTGGCCAGGGAGGACTAGTCATAGAGAGGCTGAGGTGTGGGGGATGGAAAGGGACACATTTCCTGGGCGCTGAGTACACCTGAGAAGGGCCAGAGTGTGGCAGTTTGCAGAACGCATGCTCTGAGGGGCACCGGGGGATGGCTTGATTAGCAGGGTTCCTTTCTTGTCCAGGTGAGGAGCCGCGGCGCCCTGGGTGGTGGGGTGGCAGCCAGGAGAGACAGACGGTGCAGCAGGGCAGGAGGAGCCCCTGTCTGCACCGGGAAGTGCTCAGAAGACTTGCGAGTTGGCCTTGCCTGGGAGATTCTATGTCCCAGAGGACAGTGAGGCAAAATGGGCAGCTGGGACATCTGGGGTGGAGGGAAGGCGTGTTAGCTTTCCTGCGTGGGACACAATACCCAACACCCATCATTCCAAGGAGGAAAAGTTTAATTGGGTTCACGTTTCAGGAATTTGGCCGTGGTCGGCTGGGAAAGGCAGACACAGCATGGTGGAAGGGCGCAGTGGGGGGAAAGTGGCTCACCCATGGGGGCAGGAAGCAGAGAAGGACAGGGAGAAGTGACGAGCTGGGACAAGAACGCACCCCTGCAGGTCACACCGGAACTGGAACAGGAACCGGAACCGGAACAGGAACCGGAACCTCACCGCTCCTCCACATAGCAGTCAGCCATCGAACCCTTCCACGGGTGAATTCACAGATGGGTTCCACACCTGCGTGATCCAGTCACCTTCCACGAGCCCCACCTGTGACCTTTGGGAAACATTCTGGGTCTCAGCCATCACGGGGTGAGGATGAGTGTGGGGAGGGGCGCTCTCTCTGTGTCAGCTTTGCCCTTCCCCAGCCTACAGGGGCACTGGGGTATTTTCCCTTTTTATATAATTAAGTCCATATCAGAAATACGGCTTCCGGAGATGACTCGCAGGCTGAAATATTCTGTTCTCTTTTCCAGCCTGGAGCTGAGGCTTCTGCGTGGGCTCCTGGAAGTGGAAGCCCTGGGGCCGACACAGTGAGGCCCCTTGTCCTTAGGAGGAGCAGGCCATTAGTACCTCTGTGCACTCACAAAATGGTTTTTTTTTTTTT
>PVIR01025036.1:0-25307 GCA_004026965.1 Petromus typicus | reverse complement strand
TTTTAAAAATAAAGATATAATATTATTACTCACATTTAATATTTTCATAGTAATATTAACTATGGAGTGCTATGTAACTTTAAAAAATTTGTATATATTGTTTTGTGGAACTGAACTAGTGAAAATTGAAAATTAAATCATTTTAGTAATAGCTTTAGGTGATACCAGCTATGCAAAACACTTAGGCTATTTTTTTAACCAATATGCATGTTAAAATATACATGTTTTATATATACAGTCTTTATTGTAATATGCCCCTATTTCTCTAATAAATTTAAAATACTTGAAAATATTAACCGTATTTTTCAATTTAAACAGCTTGTCTATTTTCTAAGCCAAGTGTTAATTACAATTAATTAAAGAAAATTAGAGATTTTCTGGGATCTACATTAGCCAGTAAATACATAATTTCACTGTATAGGTATTAATTGTAATCATGACTTATATATTAAGATTATAAATGCCCATATCCTACTGCTAAACTTATTTCTACTTTTTTATTAAATTCAAATTTTTATTTACAAACTCAATATAGTTGTTTTTTATTTTTTTGTTTTTTTTTTTTCTAAAGAGAAAGGTCAAAGGTACTCCTGGCATGTTCCATTAGTATTCATTGTCCTCATGACTGGATTGAGACACTCTGGATTGTGAAGATAGCAACATGAACCATGGTGGCACTAATCAATGTGTTCTAACACTGTAGCTAAATAGATATTATGATGTGAGGTCTGTCTGGAGGAAGTGGAACACTAGGGAACTCAATCTGGTCCTTATCCCATTCTTTGGATCTTCCCAACGTCCTCTGATTTCTTGCTGGCACAAGTTCAACAGGTTTATTCTGTCTTTCTGCTTTCACTGCCTTGAAGCCAGCCAACCACAGGTTGAAATCTTTGAAGCAATCAGTCAAACTAAACCTTTCCTCTTTGAGTTATATATGGTTAAGAGTCATTATTTCTGAGCTACTTTTAATATACTTTCTTGCTACCCTGCCCTAAATTTCACTTTCTAAATTTAGTTTTCAACTATAAGTTATGAAAGAGTGAACACTTGAAATAAAATATAGAGAAGATACAACTGGTTTTGTTTTAACTCCAGTAAAAGTGACACACCCGTGGTACTGTAAGTTGTTGGAAAAGACTGATTATGCTCAGAGATGCCTGAATGAGACATAATGAGACCACTCCATATGCCTAAATAGTGCAGTACCTGTCTTTGTGTGGTGTTGAATCTCTATCAACTCATTCTGTAATTAGCTGCCATGATTACAAACTTTGGAAAACTGAAAACACTCACAAAGCACTATACAGGAGTTTCATATGAGACTCTATTCAAGGTAAACCATATGGTGCTATAGCAGAAAGAAAACAGAAGCAGGCAGTTGAGGTTCAAGAGAGTTAGGGACACATCATCCTCAAGTATTTCCTTGGGAAACAGAATGTGCTTCACTTGGAATAGAAAATGCCAAGTTATGTTCAAGATCCCTTATTCTTGGAAAACCCGCACTAAAGTTTTCAGTGGAGTCTTTTAGATCTCTCAGGTCGTGTCATTTTGTTAGGCTGTGTAAGAGATTATATCAGGTAAAAGCCATCAACGAGTGGAGAAGCGTGCTCAAGTCCACAGGCAAAATTCAGACTTTAAATAGCATTTTAAGATTTCTTAGTTAGACTGAACATCTTTATCCTGTAGAGAATCAACCCAATCTCCAGGCTTTTGATTAAGCCATGAAGCTTTTCCCAGTCAGCCTCAAAATATCTCTACTTTATATACAGTATTAACAAACAATGGGAACACAGCAAATATTTATTAAATGTGTAATTACTATTTTACAGAAATCACAGCCACAATAGGTGCAATACATGATATGAGGGGAAAATACACATGATTTTAAAAATATAAGTTAAGAATTGATAGAAAATGTTCAATCAAGTAATATTGGAACATGCAGTACTAATTACTATTAAAGTAAGGGGTGCAATCTATTCATTTTTCTATTCATGCAGCCAGGCAAAAAATATTTATGAATAATCTATTATGTGACATATGTAGTATATCATCAGCTTCTAATAAAAAATCATATTTAGCTTGTCTGTTTATCAGTATCTAAAATCCTTATATATCAAGTTGTAGTTTCTTTATACTTGAAGTTTCTTGAAATAATTTTAAATGAATCCATAAAACCAATCCATTTCTACAAGGATATTTTATTTGGATGCCAATAAGACACACTCTAGGAGAGGAATGTCAGCCATTGGGAAGTCAACTGTAAGGAATTAATGAGCCTACAATTGCAGCCACAGCCCAAGGTAAAAGTAGTATATTCCCCACTAGTAATTATGGCTTACACTACTCCCAAGTTGGGACGGTGAAGACTGTCTGGATCTGCAGATGATCTTTAGCTGATCATAAAGAGAACTGGAAGGCAGCCACATGACACACTGAGTGAGCCTATCAATGTTTTCTGCAGCAGGGCTGACAGATAAATTGACAGAGACCATTCAGCAGTGTTGCTGAGGTACTGAGGGAGAGTGGATTAGAAAAGAGAGTGCCAAATAAAGTTTTACTTCTTCCTATAGCCATGGGGTGTATTATATTATGAAAAACAACATGTGAAATGAGTTTTATGGTTCAGCATATTTCCAAAATATAACATCTATTATGCATACAAAACACTCATGAAAATAATATCACAGTAACACTACTATTTAACATTTATGTTTTGGAGGCTACATTTTCCTTTATTAACATGGTCTTATAAAAATATAAAGAATTAAGATTTACTTAGTGACAGATTGCTGGTTCTTTTGTGTGCAGTATACTATCTCACCAAAACAAATCAAATATGTCAAAATTGATTAGTGGATAAAATGCAGAGTCATTTTACAACCGAGTTTTTAAAAACATATTTTAGTCTGTCTCTCTGTCAAAAAATAAATAGAATTAAAGAGAAAATCACTATGTTTTTAAATGACCATACATTGAAATGGGAAATATTCACGGGACCATAATGCAGTCATTTAACCACCACCTTCCACTCCTCCAATGTGTGACCAAACAGAAAATCAGAACTTTCCTGGGAGGTGAGGACTCAGTTCAAAATTCATATTAAATATTTCAAATTAAATTAATGTTATATTTTAATGTCTGTTGTTTGGATGTAATGTCATTTGAAGTTGTTATTCCTGCATATCCTGAAAAATACTGATAAAAATGCAACAAGAAATTATTTTCATTTATCACGTGCTTAATTCTTTACCATCAAAAGTATGTATTTTCAAACATTTACTTAGAGACAAGAAATGACTTAGTTCATGATAATGAATTTATGTGCAATTATTTTCTTAGATGAATTTAAAATTATATTTGAATCACCAATCAAGAATTCCGTATTAATTTCAAGTAACTATTCTCCAACTCATCTTGATATTTCATTTATTATTGTAACTCAACTTCTCAGGGATGTCTTACCAAAGGAGTAATTATCTAACATTTAAGGGTCCAGAGTTGTAAAATTCTGAGTTTCTTAACGTTTTCACTGACAGAATTTGAAATATGTTTTTCAAGGTGTTACTGGTTTACATTAAATTGGTTCGTGTATCCACTCCACATAAAAGAACTGCTTCTTGGCATTTCTATCTTCCACAAAAATAAGTCTGTATCATTTTCAGAATGATTATTTTGTTTCTCACTTTTAACAGTCCTTGCAAATATGTATCACTTAATAGGAGGAGACAATCATAAAAAAGAATTTAAATTGCCCTGTTTTTCAGAAGACTACATCTTTATGGCCACTTAGTGCTGTTTAACTACTTGGTTTCTGCTCTCCTTGCCAGTTTTTCCCCAGTCACAGATGTCAATTCCTACTCATCTGCCACGCTGTTTCTTACAGACACCCTGTAGATCGCAAGGGTTGTATTCCAGCTCCAACTGGATCATTTCAGTAAGAAAAAATAAAATACAATAAAATCTGTCTAATTTTCTTTAAACTTCTTTATCTCTTTTCAGTTTTATACCTTTATAATGATCATATTTTTATTTCTGTTTTTAATATTTGGAAATTGAAATATATGTAGATTTTAATTTAGCATTTGGAAATCATCAAATTATAAAGCAATTCCTTTTCCACAGTATGTTATCACAAAAAGTTGTGTGGAGTGGAGACTTTAAAATTATATTCATTTCTGTATTAATTACAGTATTAGACACAGTGATTTTGGAAAAACAATAGAAAAAGTCCTGATAAAATTTATTGGACTGCTTTTTATGCTCTAAATGTCCAAACATACTAATTTACAAATATTTTGAGTTTAATATCATCTTAATGTAAAGAAAATTCAAAATAAATGTAGTCACATTTTATTACACTTTAGATATTTTTAATTGCTTGCAATAGTATATATGGGTATTTACCTTAAACAAAAGTTAATCAGTTTGTGAGTATCCTCATTTACTAATTAGAATTTCTCTTTGAGCCCTTCCAATTATGAAAGATTCTATTACCATTTCCTATGCCTTCTGTATCAACAATCTTCAAGCTTATAGACCTTCAGCTACTTGAAGGGATCCTATCTCTTTATGCTAAACATTAGTATGAATTTTAGAAAAGACATGAAATTAATGCATATGATGGACAAGCTTTGAAATATTAGTATGCACACGTCTTACCAGAGAGCTTTTTACCTCTTACTTTTAATCCTCACCAATAGAAATGGGCTATATCTACATATATTTACAACTTAAGACCTGTAATAATTTCACGGTAGGAACATTTGAGATTGTCACAAACGGAATATGTAATTACCTTCAAAGTAAAATATTTTCTGATCCATAAGCGTGTTTATTATGTCATTTTGAGTAAATAGAATTAGTCATTTATTAATACACTGGGTGATTCTATAGATCTTGAGATTGTATCATAATAACAATACACTTACATCTTATCTATGTGTTATGTCAGTACTATATAAAAAGTTGCCTTCATAAAAATAGTGACGTAAGTTATCTATATTCTGATTAAAATATTTATAAAAGACCTCCTAAAATTAGTGTTGGTTTATGAGGTCACAGATATAAAAGAATTTCAAGGCCGGGAGTTAACTCAGTTGTTCTGGTGCCTGTCTTGCAAGCGCAAGGACCCGGGTTCAATCCCCAATAACCACATACAATACTGGTCGTGGAGACTAACTCCCAGCAGCAACCAGTACCACATACCACAGTGCTGGGCATGGTGGCTCACACCTGTAATCCCAGCACTCGGAAGGCAGAGGCAGGAGGATTGCTGTGATGTGAGTGTGAGGCTGAGCTCAAGGCCAGCCTGAACCACAAAGCAAGACCCTGCCCCCAAAAAACCTAAAAAATAAATAAATAAATACATAAATAAAAGGATTTCAACAGCTATACCTCAGAAGAGTGCCCTTGTATGAGCTTACTACATGACTGAACACGTTCTCTCTAGTCACATCTTCTGTTTGGTGATAATCCAAGTGTCCCCTGAAAATCTTTCATTAGTTACCCAAGGTAATAATAAAACAGATACAATATTTACTCTTCAACCAACTAAAGATATATATATATATATATATATATATATATATATATATATATATATACCTTTCTCACTTCAATACATCAAAGGGGATGCTCTCTAGTGTTTATAAGAAAATCCATTCATGTCATGTTATGTTTGTAAATCCTAAAGGATATATCAAAATAAAATAATAATCTGTCATTGACAGTCTCAAAATTATTTTCCTGCATTTTGACTCATAAACCCTTCAAAGAAATAAATCACACAGTAGATGTACACAAAATTAGATATCCCATTAAATTCCTGCTATGCTTTAATGACTTCAGAAGTTCAAAGATATTTTAAGTAATTATAAAATTATAATGTATTGTGGCTTTATTCCATGCAATTATTTTACCTCAAATTTTTGTCAAATTGCATTATTTTAATTATATATTTACCTAGAATGATGACTTTTAAATTAATCCATCTAGTTTCAAACTATACAATTTAAAATAACTTAAGCATTTGTCTTTAGCAATATCATTTAAAGCTCGATATTCTGCAATCTTTGTTACAGATGGATGAAAAGCTGAAGTCCGTGTGGACTATTTCCGTTTTCTGGCCACTGCTCTATCACGTATAATCCCTGAGGCTTCGGCGCCTCCTCTATTTTGGCTCTGGCAGCCTTGTGTAAATTGGAGTGTTCCTACTCTCAGCTGCTCGTTCCTTTACTGTCATAACAATCCCATTTTGTATTGGAAATTGGTCTTCTCTGACGCTTAAATATTGTTCTATGTTCTTCATGGTTTCTATATTCTAAATGAAAAGTAAGATTTATTATGCCCTGGAGAGACTACTTAGTTTCAGTCCTCCAAAGAAAAATGTTACATTAAAGACAGTGTTGGTAACCCTGCAGTGTATCAGAGCATTTTATGAAATATTAACTCTGCTAAGAAGAGAGATAACAGCATGCTCGGTTATGGAGCTGACAATTATTATATGTACTAAGGTGATATTATGAATATTCACAACAGTTCTAAAATTACTCTTTTTCCAGAATGATGCTCAGCCATCGACTTTCCCTAGAATTAACTCTCCTCTGTCACATCAGTTTTCAAAGTATTCTGTGTGTATCACTATGCAGGAAGTGCTGAATAACCTCCAGGGAATTTTTCTGTTGTCTTGTAAAAGAAGAATCTGTCTTTTAGGATAAATGTGAAACATTAATAAAATTCCACAGGATCCCATATAAGTTCTATTTCCATCTAAAACAAAACCACCTATTATTTCTAAAGTTTATCTTCTAAGGATATTTTTCATGCCATTTTCTGAACTCCAACTATAGCCGCTAAAGATACAGCTGACATTTAATCCATCTATTTAAGGTCAACATGAAAAATGCTGTCATTTAAATTATTAGATTTATTCTACTTTATTAATCTTTTATAAGATATAAAATATACTGTGTTAGGGTACAGCAGGGTTAGCATTGCATAACATCATTTTCATAATAGTTTTCATGAAGAAATGTTTTTGAGATACTTTTTGCCTCCAACTCTGTATGTTCCTTTTACTTTACATAGTTTTTTAAATTTTATTGTAATATACCTAGATATTAATAAATAAAATATAAAAGTAATAGGGAAAATAAATTTTCACTGAATTTGTTTCCTAATAATGCTGTATCATTTCTTCATAAAACATTTTGATTATCAACAGTCTCTCCTACATTAAGTATGATTCTGAACATTTCCTTCATATTTGATAGTATCCATTATATCTTTTAGTCTTTATGTTTCCAATTTCTCATACCTGAGAGACAAGTTGATATTTCCAAATGTGTCTCTAATTTATTTCACTAAAGAGTGTGCCTCTATAAACACCTATTTTACCTAGAAAGTCTCAAGTCTATCATAAATGGCCGAAATTTTATTGATTCATATGTTGAGGGGCTTTGGGGTGTTTCCAGGATTTAGCTGTTACAAACTGTGCCATTATCAGCGTGGGTGAACATATACTGCTGTTATATGATACTTTTAACTTTTTTAGGAAGATACCCAGAATGAAGATAGCTAGGTAAAAAGCGACCTCTAATTCTAGTTATTTGAACATTCTCCAAACTGATTTCCACAATGGTGGCCCAAGTCTACTTTCCCATCAATAGTGGAGAAGAGTTCCTTTCTCTTGATAGCCCCACAGCAGTTGTTGTTGGTTGATCTCTTGATAACAGCAGTTCTTTCCAAAGTAAGATAAAATCTCAGTGTTCTTTTAATTTAAATCTCTCAGAAAATCAGTGATATTGGACGTATCTTCATGTATTATTTTGTCATTTCTATTTTTTCATTGAGGAAGTGTATATTCACCTCTGATGACCACGTATATATGTTTTTAAAATTTGAATTTGTATATTATAAATATTAATCTTTTGCTGAAGGAACAACTAGCTAAAGTTATTGTTCTACTACTGCATAGGTTATCTTTCACTCTGTTGGTGATTTCTTTTGCTATGCAAAACCTTTTTAGAAAGTTGAGTCTTAAGGTAGTGATTCTTTGTAGTAATTCCATGCAGACTGGGTTTTATTCATGAAGTGTATGCCTACATCAAGATCCTCAAGCTGTCTATTCTCTATTCCAGCAGATTCACTTGTATGTGTTTTAATACTTAGTTCTTTGATCCATTTTGATTTTAGCATAGTGCATGGTGATATGTGTGGATATAGTTTTAGTTGGTGATGTACAGAAAGCCCATTTTCCCAGTATCATTTATTAAATAACTATCTTTCTTCCAGTGAAGTCATTTCTCCTTTATCAAAAACATGTGGCTGAATCTGTTCTGTGTTGTTTCTCCATCTTCTCATCCATTCCACTGATACTCAAGTCTGCTGTTCTTGTTTTGTTTTGCCTGTACCATGCTTTTTTTTCCCACTATAGCTCTGTAGTATAATTTTAGGTTTGAAATTGTGATACCTCCCTACTTTCCTTTATTGTCAGAAATGTTTTCACTATTCTGGGTCTCTTCTGATTCCAAATTAATATTAGAAATGTTTTCTCTAGCTCGTGGGTATGCTAATAGTATTATAATCAAGATTGCATTAAGTATGTGTAGAAATCTGGAGAATATGGATGGATATTTTCCCTATATTTGTTCTTCTGACCCATGAGCAAGAGATATCTTTCCATTTTCTGATAACTTCCTTCCTTTAACTTTTCATAGTACTATAATTTTCAGTGAAATCATCATTTACTTCTTGTCTGAGATTAAGACCTAAATATTTTGTTTTTTTCAGTGCTATTGTGAGAAATGTTGTTTCTTTAATTTCTTTCTTGGTGAATGTTATTCATGTACAGTAATGCTATTGATTTCTGAATATTAAGTTTGTATCCAGCTATACTATTAAATTTGTTTATTAAATCTAGAAGTACTTTGGTAGAGTTTTGGGGTCTCCTATGTATCATGCTGACTGCAAATAATGATATTTTAAATTATTTTCCTATTTTTATCCATTTCATTTCTTTATCTTGTATAACAGCTCTGGGTAATATTTTCAGAACTATATTTAATAGGAGTAGTGACAGGGGATGTCCTTGTCTTGCTTCTGCTTTTAGAAGTACAAGCTTTTGGTTTTTGTCTATTTAGTATTATGTTGGATATTGGTTTCTCATAGGTGACTTCTATCAAACTGAGATAAAGCCCATCTATTCCAACTTTCTATGAGCTTTTTACTATGACCAGGTGGTGAAATTTGTCAAATACTCTTTCTGTGTTCATTGAGATGATCAAGTGAGTTTTGTCTTTGGTTCTGTGATATTGTTTATTATATTTATTGATTGGCATATTTGGCACCATCCCGATCTCACTGGGATGAATCCTATTTGGTTTTCATATATAACCTTCTTGAGTTTTTGCTTCATTCCATTTTCCAGTGTCTTATTGAGGATTTCTTCATCTAAATTCACTAAAGAGATTGGCCGGTAATTCTCCTTTTTTGGTTAATTTTTTCTCTGGTTTTGATTATAGGTTAATATGTGTTTCTTGGTATGATTTGGAGAGTGTTGCCTGCCTTTCAGTTTCACTGAAGATTTTGAACAGTAGTGTCATTAGATCTTCTCTAAATGTCTCATAGAATTCAACAGTGAAGCCACTAGGACATGGACTTTTCTTTGTTGGTAAATTTTTAATTACATCTATATTTTCATTCACTGATATTGGGTTATTTAAAATTTTTGAATCTTTTTGATTAAGCCTGGGTACCTCATATATAACTAGGAATCTGTCCATTTCTTCTATACTGCTAGTAGAGTATAAGTTTTTGATGTATGTGTAAATAATCTTCTGAATTTATATAGAATTTATTGTGATTTCACCCTTTTCATTATTAATTGTATGAATTTAAGTATTTACTTTCCTTTTTTGGTAACGTTGACTAAGGATTTGCCAATTTTATTTAGTATTTCAAAGAACCAAATCTTTAGCTCATTGATTCTTTGTATCATTATATTATCCTCAATTTTACTGATTTTTTCTATGACCTTTGTAATTTCTTCTTTGAGGTTTATTTCTTCTTTTTCTAAACATTTGAGATTCAGCTTTGTTTATTTCGACGTGTTTTGTTTTCCTGACATGAAAATTTATCACTATAAATTTCTTTCTTAGGACTGGTTTCACTATGTCAAAAGTTCTGGCATTTATCAGCATTCTCGTTTATCTTTTATCTGTTTAATTTATTCTTTAATTTTATCTGTGACCCATAGCTGTCCAAGCAGATGTTATTTAATTTAATGGTATTTATGTAGTTTTTTTATGGTTTATTTTATCCTTAACTTCAGTACTCTGTGGTCTGGTAATATACATGGGAAAAATTCAGTTTCTTTGTATTTACTTAAGAATGTTCTGTGAGCTTATTATGTGGTGTCTATTATGGAGAATATTACAGAGCAGCTGAGAAGAGTATGCATTCTAATGTAGTGAGTTGGAGCACTCTGTAGACATACACAAAGTCCATTTGTTTACAGGTTTGGTTCAGTTCTAGAATTTCTTTATTGATTTTTTTAATCTAGTTGGTCTGTCTATTGATGACAGTGCGATGTTAGGATTCCTCATTACAATTGTGTTAGTGCTTATTTTGTTTTTATGTCAATAATTTCATTTTATCTAGGTGGGTGCAGTGTTATTTTGTCCATATATATTTATAATATTTTCTGTTTCTCTTAGAATACTCCTCTTAAAAGGATGTAATAATCGTCTTTGTCTCTTTTAATTAGTCTTGGTATGAAATTCAATTTGTCTGAAAATAGCACAGTTACCTCTGCAATTCTCCAGTTTGCCATCAAGTGACTCTCATGACGTTCTCAATTCATGTGCTCCGTTCTATACACCATAGTCAAGAATGATGCATAAACTTGGTGGTTCTAGATCATATTGTTCGAAAATACTCTTCTCCACGACATCACTTTCCCTCATCTTTGAAGACCAAGAAACAAACAATATAATTGAAATAAGAACTTACTACCTCAGGTTTCCTCTTCTCTATGTACAGGGAACAAGAGAAACAAACATAGATGCTCTTCCATATCTCCTTCAGCCCTAGTCCTTCAAACACTATTGGCTTTACACCAGTCTGCATCAGTAAGCATTTTATTTCTGTTTGACCAGTTAGAATATAAAGTTCCAGAAACTCACCTCATTCCCATCTCATAGACTCTTATTCACAATCTTTGTATAATCTTATCTTTTCACTTTTCCTTCTTTTCTCCAATTCCTGAAACTCAGTGTTCTTTCTAAACTCCATGGACCCCAACTCTCAAAGATTTGTATGAGCACTACTCTCATTTGGCTGAGATCTGAATACAATATCAAACATAAATCAACTGTTGATACATTTCCGTTTGTTTTCATTTAACTTTCATAACTCATACTTGGAATGAATGATACAATTTGTATCCCACTTTACATTACTAGTTATTGATATATTGTCAAGTTCTATGTGTTACTTTTTCAGTCTCCTAATTATGACATAAATATTTATTATTAGGATGTAACTACTAGAAATAACACTGTTGTTTTCATATTGTGTAGTTTTTATCTTTTTAAAATATTTCAATCTAGTGTCGTCCAAATTTCTGAAGTAGAATAAATCATTAAATCAGAATGTTTCAATTCTTGTCATATATCAAAACACAAATGTTAACTAGTAGTAAAAGAATTTGTGTGATTTCTCTGTAATATTGGTTACACCTACTGTATACAATTACCAAAATCTGTCTTTTTACCTCATCTTAGTATTCCAGTTCAAAAATATTTCAGCCTAACTGAATCTCAATTCCAGTATTAAAAACCACATTTGACACTTTTCAGGCCATTGATATTTTCTCTTATTTTGTTCTACTTTCTTGAAAAGTATTCAGCCCTTACTGAATCAATTCTTCATTGGTGCCATGTCTATGCTATTTATCATCCTAGAAATTTGATTGGCTTTTCTAACAGCCTCTTAATATTGCCTGGAAGTTATAAAATCCTAATTTCTTAGATAATGACTTTTTCATAGTCATTTTACTCTATTCAGACCCAAATTTCCTCTCCAAATCACATTTCCACCTGGTTATTTGGTTTCTGTATCACAAAGCAAAAGAAGAAGAAGAAGAAGAAGAAGAAGAAGAAGAAGAAGAAGAAGAAGAAAGAAGGAGGAGGAGGAGGTGGAGGAGGGGAAGACAAAGAAGGAGAAGATGACAGGGAACCTCACAGATCTCTACTTTGAAGCCAGTTCTGAAGCTTACACACTGTGCTGTCCTGTCAGTTGTCCTGGTGATTAGTGTGTGCTCCTCCTTGGAGTCATTTCTGCCCTAGGATGACTGTTTACTGAGAACATTTAGCAACCAAATTTCCACCATTTCTCTTATGACATTTGTTTTGTTTTAATTCAGATTTTTTTTCATCAACATGCAAGCATCCTCTTTTTCTGTCCTGTACCACATAAGGATGAAGAGAATGATTTCTGCTATCTAAGAGCATCTTCACCCAAATTAGATAGTATAGGTAAGTATATAACTGGACCATGTGTTTGTATATCCAAGCATAATGAAACATAGCTACAAAAGGAACAATGAGAGTAATCAAAACAGAGAAGCAATGCTGCATTTACAGGGCGTATATCATGGGTAGGACTTGCAAGACTAACACTGGTTCTGGAAAAATCAGTGAGTGAGAGGGGAGAGAATGTGAAGGCCTAAGACATTACTATCTGCTACTATAGATTTTAAAAATGTTGCATTCTTAGGCTACACTACATTTATAACATACTGCCCTAGAACTTCGCAGGGCCAGGATTACTCATACCATTGTCCACCTCAACATCTTATTCACTAGAAGCATGGCAGGAATAATGATGTGTGAATTTGTCACCTCCTACGATAGTCATTCTGTTTTCTGAAATCACTCCTAGTCTTCATGAAGCTCTTGAGAATGTGTGTCTCCTCAGAAATATGATCTTGGTAGTTAGCTTAGTTTATTTCCTCAATTCATTATTGATTTACCTATTAGTAAATAAAACTACAAATATTCTTTTTTATAATGAAAGAATTTTGCTGTTGGGTCATCAAGGTTTTCAATTAATGGAAATCTCGCCTTTGGAGGACTTAGGCTTTCAAATATTTCCACCACTTGTTGAGGTGTGCAAAAACTTTCGCTAAGCTCTTCACTGCAACTGTTCATGGAGACTTTTCATTTCTTCTCTAATTTCTTTTTCATTTTTTCCTTTTTGTCACATATATGTTCAATAGAGGGTACACATTTGTAACTACACTGATAAACTTATGGGCTCATTGGTATGTAATCAGCTCACTAATGGATGAGACATTCTTATGCAGTGGATGATTATATCTTCAACATTATAATTTCACCTGACTCTGCTTTTCCTGTTGGGTTATAACTGTTTCTTTTACTCTGTTAGTAAAGCAATTCTTTAAAGTGTTTATTGATATGGAGTCTAATTTGTCTACTAGACTCTTGCTTTGCATACAATCAAATGCATTCCGAAGCTTGCCTCTACCTTCTCATGAATACCGTGATTTGCCAGATCACTGTTACACTTCGATGTTAAATTCATTGCTCAGGTCCTGTCTTTATTAGATTACTGTTTCTTCTTTAAGGCTTTTCTTGTCATTGTTTCACATTTTCCCCTGGGATAACAAACTTCCTTAAATTATCTGGTAGCTCCCAGTTTCCCAATGAGTGGAATAGTTTCCTTACTATGGTGTGGAAAAAGCTATCTAGAGTGATGCATATTTACACATATTTTGCCAGAATAAGATGAAGTGTTTCAAAAGAGTCCTCAAAGAAAAAGCATTATGTGTATATTTTTAAATATGTTATTTTTTTCTGGTACATATAGGATGTTAGGTTTTCCGTTTTCATTTCTTTTTTCTTTTTCTTTCTTTCTTTCTTTTTTTTTAAATATATACAGGGTCTCGCTTTTGTAGTTCAAATTAGCCCTAAACTCCTTATGTAGCCCAGGCAAGCATCAAACTCTCAGCAATCCTCCTGCTGCTGCTTCCCTAGTGCTGGGATTAGAGTGGTGAGCCATCATGCCAATTAGGAGGTTAGTATTTTAATTATGGAGGGGAATTAATATTAATAGTAGAAAATTCATTGAATGCTTTCTTGTTCATTAATACCTGATAAATGCATACTTTAATGTCTATACAATTGTAAAGGATACATTATGTTATTATTATTATTTTAAAAAGCATATTTAATTGCACATACTCAGAAGATACCAGGGGGTTCTTCATTTTTTTCAACTCACTGAAATACTGGCCTGTGCAGTAGGGTGACATTAACTTCAACAAAGAGTATTATGGGAGAACCAAGGATTTAGCTTAGCAGTTCTAGAGTCTGCCAGACAAGTGCAAAGTCCCAAGTTCGATCATAGACAACCACATACCACAGTGCCGGGCATAGTGACATGCCTGTAATCCCAGAACTTGAGATAGAGGCAGGAGGATTGCTGTGAGTTTGAGGCTAGCTTGGGCTACATAGTGAGCTCAGGGCCAGCCTAAACTATAAAGCAATACTTTGTCTCAAAAAAAAAAAAAAAAAGAGTATTGTGGGAGAATCTAGCATATGAATAAGAATGGAAAGTAGTTTAACATGTAATACAAGTGAATCAAAAGAAGAAAATATGTAACATTTGTACAAGGATTTAATATGCTTATGCTAAATATGCATATCAGAACTTCATTTAATCTTCACCATATTTTAAAAGAAAGGCTTATTGTACAAAAGTCAATAACCAGATATGTAGAATTCAATCATATTCCCAAGGCCACACAACTAGATCATACTTGATCTTGGAAACAAAGCAACATTTTTATTCCAAATCTAATTAAACATTTAATCTTAGATGAAAAGATTTGGAACCTGGGGATATTTATAAAGCTATATGCTACTTTTATCATCAAAATATTTTATCACTGGACTAGGAAACTTTTACTTTCTTTATAAAATTTATAGTGCTTATAATTGAAAAGTTATTCTCTGTTACTGTATCTGTGTCATCTTTGTTTATAGTGAAACTACTCAATCTGTATGTACCCATGTCTTTATATAATTGTATTGATCTGCTTTGTAGTAATTAAAACAATGTTTGACTTATGTGGAGGAGGAAATAGCTTATTTAGCTGGCAAATCGGAGAGCTTTAGGGCATAGTCAGGAGACCATGGCTTTCCCATAGGGAACCTTAAGGGAGAGGAGTCCAGTTTAGTGGATTTGCAGTGGCTCACACACCTGTGCACAAGAAGAGAGGGGAAGAGTTTTAGGAAGGTCACCCTCAAAGACGCCCATTGTACCTGGGTTCGATCCCGGTAACCACATACCATACTGGGTGTGGAGACTCATCCCAGCAGCAATCATTACCACATACCACAGTGCCGGGCGTGGTGGCTCACGCCTGTAATCCCAGCACTTGGGAGGCAGAGGCAGGAAGATTGCTATGATGTGAGTTGGAGGCTGAGCTCAGGACCAGCCTGAACCACAAAGTGAGATCCTGTCTCAAAAAACCAAAAAAAAAAAAAAAAAAAAAAAGAAAAGAAAAACACCCATCGTGATGCAACCACCTCTCCAGGAATCTCTTAAACAAATCGAGTAGATAATTAAGATTAACTGAGATTATGGCATAAATGATGCATTTGTAACTTCTTACAGCATATATAATTTAAAATAATAGGGGGCAGACATTGGTATTGTAGGAATAAACATATTTTTACAAAATAAAGTTAAGGCGTCTTAACAATTGATCTAACTATTATAAATTTCCAGCTTAATTTTAGCAACTTGTGTTTAATATGCAAGAAAACTGATTAGAAAGAAAATATTCAAAGTTTGCGTTATTGAGCTGGAATGTAAAACAGAGTTCAGGTAAGGTGAATTATGCTTTTGTACTGTCTTAGTTTCTGTTAGGAATGTATTAGAGACTTTTACTCTTGAGTCTAGAATTTTAAAGCTCATATTAGTACAACAACATATATTAGTACAACTGAAGCAAATTCAAGTTTCCCATCATGATGTTACTTCCCCTCAGCGACTGTGAAGGAAAACAAAGGGCGTGAGGAAAGAGACTAGCTGCAGGTGTGGGGCGGGAGGCACTGGAGGAGGAAAGACAGGATCTCACTAAGCTCAATGATAGAAGTTAACAGGAAATTCAAAGGTAGCTTTTGCTTCTGCCCTTAGGCTACAGAACTAAAACAGACTAGCTAGAGAAAAATCAGACTTGGGGTAGTGTATAGTAGCACAATTAGCATATGAATTTAATGAGAAGAGTCAGTCACAGGCCAAAGTGGGATATAAGTAGGAACCCCTACTTCTGATAATCCGTGAAGGAGATATGTAATAGCCACCTACGGACTCTTATTTTGAAAAACATGTATGTTTCCTTTCCTCAGAATTTGCCTCAGTTGTACTAATAGAAGTCTTCTCCCCACACACTAATCAATCACAAAGGGACAGGAAAAAATTGAATGCCCCAAAAGAATGTAGCCAGAGGGGCTCAGGTGAGGATCAATACAGTCAGAGAGCCAATCAGATGACAGCAAGTTCCAGGTGGCTACATGCAGGTGGGAAAGATCACTAGTCCTATATAAAAAGGAGTTGTGGACAAAAATCGGTGCATACTCTCCTCTGCTTGTCTTTCCTGTGCCCAGGTAGATGTCTTTCTTCTTTCTTTTTCACCTTTTTTTTTCCTTTTCAAATAAAATATCTTCCTTCATTTTAAATTCTTCCTCTTCAATCCATTACTGAAGCTGAGAGTTTACAATCTCATCAAGATCTTGGTTGCTGTATGTTCTGGGAGAGCAGTGGCATGGATTTGGGCAATAGGAAGAGACCTACACCTTCCTGTTAGTTGAAGCAAACACTGACATTTAAAATGATAGAAAAGATGAAAAAAGATGGCCTAGGAAAACTGGGATTTGGGACTAATGTGCCAAAAGATGAAAGCAGTCATGGGGAGAGATGACTCTTCAGGTGAGCTACTTTTCAAGTCCTCAGTTCCTTATGCTTTGTGAATAAATGGTTTTGTCACTCAAAAGAGTCAAAGAATATCACCAAAGGTGTCAACAGGGACACCAACTTCCTTCCTTTTTGACTCCGACCAGAAGAAAGAAATTTCAACACTTGTCCTTTTGAGGTAGGTGGGGTATATTATGTGGTAAAGGAGAATGGGGAAGAGCCACATGAAGGAATTGGAGGGGCTTCATCTAATAAAGCATCGTCACAATGTCTGATCCATAAAATGTGTGAGGGCATTTTTTTAAGGATTAGCTGAGTAGGCCAGGATCTGGTTGGTCATTACCTCACTTCTGGCTCTGCAGCCTTAGAGGAATCCTTGTGGGTTGAGTAGCAGACTTTCATGAAATGATTTTCCTTTTTCAGGATGAAGTTGCATTGGTTTGTGCCCTGTGTAATTGCTTCTGTTTTGGGGTGAGTAGGTGGAGTTACTTTCATCATGGGTGACATATAAATGTTCTATTTTCCTGGAATTATGTGTGATTGTAGTTTTGATGTAATTGTAGATATTACTCTGTATATTGGATCTGTTTTGTTCTAAATGCTGCCAAATGAGAGTCCTTGAAAATCATTTTATTTACTCTTTAATTTGATATCTTCAGTATTAAAAATAGATATTATAGACTAAATCAATTTAGGGTTAACAAATACATTTAATGGATTATTAGAATGTCTATGTGCAGAGACCTAAGAAGGGACCTGTTCTAAAGATTTAAGGTGGAAAGACAAAAAAATCTGAGTTTTCTTTTGTCATTCGTACAAGGGAGTAAGTCTGGCCCCTGATCTGCTAGATATCCGAAAAGAGATTTCATGTTCTCTAAAATCAAAAAATGAATTTTAGGAAAAATGGAGGTTAAGAGTAAAAAAAACTTTCAGAAAGAAAACTTCTGCCTGAGAGATAGAAGGGGAACCCAGAAAATGAGAGACCTGTTCACCTCATTTCCTAGGGGGCTTTTATGGAGCAAATCCACCAGGTGAGGTGGGTTTAAGGTGAGACAAAATTAGTAAATCAGTAACATTGCAAATACAGTCAATTAGGTAATAATGATATAGTGAGAAATCACGAAATGGACAAAATCATGATTAACCATAAGATAACAACTAGTATAGTTGGTTAGGTAATACTGATTAGATGGGGATCCGGCGAAAAATCACGTCATGTAGCAAGCATACAAGGATTTTTAGTTACAAGACTTTTCCAGGAGAGGTAGGTGAAAGACCTGGTATCAACCCTAGGGGATTTGCAATCACGGCATTCCTGGACAGGGGTGGACCAAGATGTTAGCCCTCCATCTCAAGAGGAGATTAAAACCTATTAGTCACTGCTAACTGGAAGGGGTAGTTTACTCCTTTGATCAGTATGACCTTCAGTGAAGTTCTCCTTGCAAACTTTTCAAGGGTTGGCGCTGGCCCTGTCTATCTGCTTACTTAACCTATGTCTAACTAGCTTATCTACCTATACCACTTTCTAATTATTTGTGTTTCTTCTCAACTACCTCAGGTTAATACACATTATCTGTCACCCCTGTTATCAGCTATCTTACACTCTTTTAACTATGAACAGTGTTTGTCATCTTAACAATTTATATAAAAATTCAGAAAGGAACATAATAAAGCTTTTTGATGAAAATATATATTGAAGAAAAGTGCATTGTAGATGTAATGTGTGCTTAGGTCACCTAGGAATAAAAACAGCTAGAAATACAGTATGCCAATATACTTTATACTTTGCTTATTAACCCCCCTAATACACAAAGCTAGTAGTTTCATTAGCCTTATAGAAAAATATCATTAACTTTTAGATCAATAACATATCTAAATATGAATGACAATTTTGTAGTTTATACAAAATTTGACATAGTTTTGTATGATATTTTGAAATTCAGAATGGAAACCACTATGACAAGACAAATTACTTTTCCAAATAGCCCAGTGAATGTAAGTTGAAAGTTTATAGGAATCGCATTAATAAAATAGTGCATTGAAGATTTTAAAACACAATTTTAATCATTAGAAAATAGTTACATTCTATTTGCTTTCATATATATAAGGATTAACACTAGAAATTGAACCTATTTAGGGTGTGGCTAGTAGACATAAGTAGGTAGCATTTATGAGTATTTAGGTAAAAAATTCAGTTTGCTTTGTTCTTTCCACTCTTTTTCAAATTAAAATTCTTGGCTTCCTCACTGTAGTTCTACTATGACCATTACTCAGATTAGTCAAATCTACCTGCTATTTTTGATTGCTATATATTCTCTTCTTTTAAATCCCAACTTCCCTCTTTGGTATAACTTTCACATTCCTTTTGCCCACTCTGAATTTTTAGTTAAAAATTCAGTTTTTATGTTTGTTGATTTCTATAGAATATAAAGACTATTTGTGGTCTTCGTAGGCTTCTTTGAAGGTGACTAGTCTAGGCTGACAGAACCTGACAAAAGAGGAGAGATACATCAAAAGACAGAAAGGAAAATTACTTTAAATCTTTCTTTGAGAAGATGAACCATGGGCATCTGAATCCTAAAAAAAGAGTAATTTTGTATGAATGAGAACAGTCTACAGAAAAAAAAAATGGGACAAAAGAAAGGACATTTAAAGTTGGTGAAAAAAAAAAAGAAATGAGAAAACTGAAGAATAGGAGGAAAAGTATGAAAAATCTAATGAAAATCAGCAAGATCATTCTTCTGTCTGTGAAATAAGCAATAAAGCCTAAAGCTGGTTCAGAGCAGAACTCTGGCTGCGGCTGATTGGCAAATGATGAAGTCAGAGTTCAGGGCTGAGAGAGAAGGGAGACAATCACAGAAGGATTAGCATCTCAAAAAGAAGCCCAGAGGAAAAGAAAAAGCAAAGTCCAGAAAAGCAGGAAGCTTCCAGGAGCATAATGCAACAGAAAAAATCCTGTCAGAAAGCAGAAAATGAGGATATAGGATAAATAAACTCAATTAGATGGTCATTGATTGGGCCTGAATTATGTGTGTGAGGAGGGGCATTAAAGATAAAAGAATAATAATATGTGGTGATGAAAAACTTGAAAAAAAAAACACTATTAATATGCATAAGATAATTAAATATAGATATTTAATTTTATAACTAGATTTAGAGACACTGCCATCATGAAAGAAACAACTTTGGTTAGTATAGAAGAACCCAGAGTTTCATAAATATCATTTCCCAAGGATGAGGACAAGGCTAAAACAGGAAAGTAGGCTGACGTTAAATCATTCTTTGTTGCTTGATGAGAGATATGGTAATATTAATATGATCCTATAGATATATAATATAGAATTGTAATGAAGAATATTTACATTAAAAATGACATTTAACCAATATATTTAGAAAAATAACTAGTTTGTTTCTATCTTAAATGCCAAATTCTGGCTACAGGTGAAGTAAAAGAAAATGACAAGGCTTTGATGCCAGATATTAAAAAAAATAATAAATGAAAATATTTAAATAAATTTTCTCATTCTTTTTTTTTTTTTTTTTTTTTTTTTTTGAGACAAGGTCTCACTTGGTGGTTCAGGCTGGCCCTGAGCTCAGCCTCCAACTCACATCACAGCAATCCTCCTGCCTCTGCCTCCTCAGTGCTGAGATTACAGGTGTGAGCCACCACACCTGGCACTGTGGTATGTGGTACTGATTGCTACTGGGCGTGAGTCTCCACACCCAGTACTGTATGTGGTTACCAAGGATCAAACCCAGGTCCGTTCACTTGGGAGACAGGTCCTGGAACCACTGAGCTAAATCTCTGGCCCAATTTTCTCATTCTTCTTTTTTTTTTTAATTTTTAAATCTTTATTGGTACATTACATAAATGTATCATGATTGCACTCCATAGTGGAGATTTGTACCAGTATAAGACATAATTTAATTCTCATTTTTTTCCATATCCCTACCCACCCTACCACCCCCCCATATACATAAAATTTGTTTCCTTACTTTTTTGTTACAATCTCATCATTTTCCCCCCTTTACCTTATTTTACATTGAGCATTTTCTATTCCACAATATATAACATACAATTCTAGGACTCATTTACATCTTTATTTTCTCATACCAGAGAAATGATGCGATATATACCTATCTGTGCCCTATTTATTTCACTTATGAGGATATCCTCAAGGTATGTCCAAGTAGAAATGATTCAAATTTATCATTTTTTATGGCAGAGTAATACTCTTGGTTACCAAGAGTATTACTTGGAAACAACTCAAGTGTCCATCAACTGGAGACTGGATAAAAAAGCTGTGATTCCAATTTTCTCATTCTTAAGACAAAACAGCAACACTGAAATTTTAAGAAGAAAAACTTATTGTATCTCAGAATTTGTAGAGGTTTCAGTTCGTATTGGCTGGCTCCAGTGCAGGATGGCACAAAGGAGCATCATAGAGGAGAAACAGTCGGTGGAGGATAGAAAGCAGCAAAGAGCAAAGAAGCACCAGCAAGGCCTTCTTTCTGTCCCTTCTACCCAGGATGCTTGCACTTTGGATTGTGTCACCTACACTCCAGCTAGTCCTTCCCGTCATTCACCTCCAGAACTATGCTAATTCAAACGGTGGACTAATGTACTGGCTACAAAATTTTAATCCCATATCATACACCATAAAATTGCCCCAAAATATAAGAACAGCAGAACCTCACAGAGCAGCCCATGATAGTCCTCTCCAAAGCAGAAAGTCTCATGCATAACAAAACCTGAGGCTACCCCCCAAAACAGGAGCAGCCGTCTCCTTATGGAAATGTAATAGACTTCATGCATGATGGTGTGTCTCCCAATATAAGTAGGAATGAGTCCCTAGATAACTATCAGTGTGAACATAACTTGAACAAGAATACTTGCTTCACCAGCCGTCTGAACCACAAGCTGAGCAAATGCTCAAAGATCAGTCTGGATGCACTCTATATCTTTCCTGGTCTGTTAATGAGAATTAAAGCAAGTTTTCTGCCCTTCACCACTGCTCATATTTTACCTCTTACTATGGACTGGTAACTGAGTCTGGTCTTTTGCCCCATGAACTTGGATAGTAAGCCTTATTTGTTTTAAATAGAAATAATGGAGACAATAAAGTATTGAAAATTTAACATCTGAAATGTTCCAGAAACTCATGTTTTATTAATGAAATTATGAATACAGACAAATACAGCGAAAGAGCATACATTTAAATACTAATAAATAAGTGAAGAGAAAAAATGTTCAGGATATGTACCTAATTTATGTATTTAAAAGAGAAGCACAAACTTCTAGTAGGATAAAAGAGCAGTAAGCAGTAAAAACAATGAGCCTTTCTAAGACCTGGAATGTAGACATTGTAAAATAACTTGGGGATGAAATGGAGGAAGGTCGATCCCTGGGACCCTGAAGGGATCTGAAAAAAAACCTGGAGCCTACAGAGAATGTGAAAAGACAGATCGCAATGCAGAAATAAAGGGGACAAACTGCCCTTCTCCCAAGTCCTGGCTGTGGTGTCTGAGAGAGGAATCAAAACCACAGTGACACAGTGAGCACAGAAGGCTGCATGGGCTCCAAGGAGAAACCCACCAGTGAGAGGGGACAGAAACGCTGAGCCCATAGTAGCTGGTGAGTGACACCTGAACACAGGTGCACCATGCTCCCTAGTGACACCTGGTCAGAAGCCATTTCATGAAGGGACTGGCAGAACCTGAGATTGGCTTTGTTTCAAGGCTCCTGATATTGAAATGCCACAATGACTGGGTATGGGACAAATGTGGGAGATGTCCAGAGTCAGGGACCCAAGGTGAGGCTGGCAAGAGACAGACAAAATGCACGCCGAAGGCCTCAGGTCTCAACCTCATGAACAGGGGCCAGGACCATCCTGAACTTGTGTGGATTTTAAAGCACCAGAGTTGACACCCAACCTACTAGTACCACAGGCTTATAGGGTTATTCAGCATGGAAATGGGCTTTGACTACTACTTTGTCTACCAGTAACGAGAGTCACACTCAGAGCTGGATATGACTTACAAAATCCAACCCCTTTGCTTTTTTTTTTTTTTTAATATAATTATTGTTGTTGTTCATTTTGGATCATTTGTGTTTATTTCTTCTTGAATATTAACTTCATTTTAATAGTTTAGTTTTGTTTTATTCTTGTTTTAAATTTTTCTTACTATTTTCTCTCCTGGCTTCTTCATCAGTTTCCTGAGCCTTGGGAAGTCTTCCTGAGTACTGCAGCACTACTTCTAATTTCTACCTTAGTTTTGTATTTCTCTGTTTTTCCCTCTTATCTATTTTAAATTTTGTCTTTTAAAATAAAATTACTCTACTGAGTCAATACTTACTGAATATAATATTCTAATTTGTCATAGATTTTGCTACCTATAATAAGAATATATAGGCCTCACTAGAGAAAATAAACAACAGAAAATAATAGAAAATGAGAAAATACAGAAGCAAGATGTGGTCCATAACACCCAACATGCTCAAGGCAAATCAAATTGGAACTGAGGTGGAAGAAATGAAAAACTTCCCAGTTGAATTTCATGGAATGATGGCAGCAGATGTAATAATACATATCAGTAAATCCTTTGACAAAAACAAAATAAATAATTAAAGATGATCATCATAATGAAGGAAGTGAATACTGAATCTAGGATACACACAAATGAAAAGAAACAGAGACATTTAAGACATATATAAAAACCAAGTAACAATCAGAGTACAAATTCTTCTGGAAGAATATGCAACATAATCAACTGATGTGCAGAGAGAATACATACTACTAACATCTACCCAACATATAGACCTCTTAAAAATGGCAAGGGACCATGAAAAATCAACTCAGCATTTACTATATAGTGCCAAGAAGACTCACTAAGTTTATTTGGAAACAATAAAAAATCAGAATATAACACAAAGTCCATAAAAAGCCTGTACTCAGAAGTAATGTTCTGAGTGTGGAGAGAGAACTTGAGATACAGAAAAAAATGAAGCATAGAGAACTACAAATAGTCATGATCTGTGGCGAGCCGATCTAAGATGGCGTAAGGGGCGTAAGTCTCCGCCTCGAGAAAGGCAAGCCAATCATAGATGGCGTAAGGGGCGTAAGTCTCTGCCTCAGAAAAAAAAAACAAGCTGTTTCCTTGACCATATTTGGAAGAGTAGGCGGTGTTGGGGGCGTGCCAAACCAGGGTATATAAGGGAGCTAACGCGGAAATAAAGGGGAATTTTTAGGCTTGCACCTCCAGCAGCGTGTTGTGTTCTTCCTTGCGGGACAAGAGGGACACGACAGCTGGTGCCGAAACCCGGGAACCTAGCACGGGGTTAGGAGGGAGCATCGAGAAGATAAGGTTAGCGGACGCGCGACAAGGTAAGGAAGTCCGGGGAGAGAGCTCGGAGGAAGAGTGCTTGAGAGATAGCACCAAGCTACAAATCCGGGGAGAGAGCTCGGAGGAGGAGTGCTTGAGAGATAGCACCAAGCTACAAAATGGGGTCGGAGAATTCAAAAGTTAAACTAGAAAATGCCCTACAGGAATTATTGAAAGCCAGGGGAACTCTGGTAAAGTCTAAGACAGCCAAAGGCTTCCTCGATGTAATCCACAGAGTTTCACCATGGTTCGTGCGGGAAGGTGTGCTCAACCTTCCACAATGGGAACACCTGGGGAAGGACCTACGGAGGGCCAACGAGGAGGAGCCTTTACCTCGAGGCGTGTTGCCAGTTTGGACACTGGTGCACAGCTGCTTTTCTAACGAGCTACCGAGTCACCAGTATCCTCTACAGAGAGGAGCTCAGGTCCTAGAGGATTGTAGTCAAGTAGAGGAGGCCATTCTGACTCTGTCTGAGTTGAGCGTTACTTCAGGCTCTAGCGGAAGTGAGCAAGAGGGTAAAGGCTGGTCTACCAGCACAGATGACTCAGATGCCAGCAAGAGGGAGAAACAAAAGAGATGCAGTGCATGGGTGAGAAAACGAAAGAAAATAGAGAGGAGGTGGGAACCAGGAAGGTGTAAGGATATGAAGAAAAGGGAACAGAAGCGTGATGGGAAAGATCCAACTCCTGCGGAGGCGTCTGCCCCACCCCCTCCTTCCAATCCGTGCTTGGCAGAAAGGCGAGAAGACAATGGGGGAAGAGGGTGGGACAGCCTGAGGGAGTATGGAATGTTGTTTCCGGTGTTTGAGGATGCCCAGCAGCAAAGGTCTTATCAGCCTATAGATTTTAAACATATCAAACTTCTCAAGGAGGCTGTGTCGGGTTACGGCCCCCAGGCGGCTTATACCCTCTCTATG
>PVIR01025035.1:0-25283 GCA_004026965.1 Petromus typicus | reverse complement strand
CTCTTTTCCACTGATCCCTAACCCCAACTGTCTACTTTCAAAACATAAATCAGATCTTGTCGCTTTGTAGAAATTGGCCCATACTTCTCAAAGTAGAAGCCAATGTCCTGGCATTTATTTATGAGGCCACAGACAGTCTTTGCCTCGCCACACTCCATAGCCTACCAACATGTTTCGTACTGCTCATATATTTAGTACTTTTATCATCATCCTTGCCCTCCACCAAAGAGAAAGGATTTTGCTCTGTCTTATTTCCTCCATATCTCCCGCCTGAGAGAAGCTGAGGCTCAGAAACTATTGGCCTAATGTTGCAATGGATTTCATGAACTCTGGTCCTTAGGTTGTATGATTCTGAGACTCTCTCCCCTGCAGGCTGAACACTCTTGTGGGAGAGAATAAAATTTGAATTAATACAGCAAATGAATTAAAGGAATCATAACTACCACAGGTACTTATTTTATTACTAGTCTCCCAAATGGAAACTTTATTCTTTTTTTTTTTAAATTGCGTTTATTGGTACACTTTAGGTATATATTATGATTACATTCATCACTGAGAATTTGAACCTATATATGCTATATTTTGATCTTTATTTTTTCCCTTTCTCTGGGTTCAATTCAAACCCCATCCTCCTATTTACATGAACTTGTGTTTTGTTTTTTGCTTTTTACCATCAAATTTTGTCTTTCACTCATTTGTTTTCCCCTGCTGCCACTCCAGTTCCCCTTCTCCCTTGAACATTTTCTTCCTATTTCTCAATACTTATTATACACTTTGTACCTGATTTACATCTTCAGTTTCTCACTTTAGGGAAATAATGTGATATTCACACGTGTGTTCTATTTATTTCACTTTTGAGTATGGCATCAATGTGCATCCATTTAGTTATAAATGTCTTAAGTTTACCTTTCTTTATGGCTGAGTAATACTCCATTTTATAGATTTAAAAAACCAACAATGACATCTTCTTTATCCACCCACCAGTTGATGGGGTCTTGAGCTATTTCTAAGATTTAGCTATTATTCATTGTGCTGCTATAAACGTAGGTATGCATATGTTGCTGTGATAAGGTACTTTTAGTGATTTCATGAATTTATCCAGCAGGGAAATATCAGGGTCAAATGGGACCTCTAATCCTAATTTTTGAGGAATCTCCATATTGATCTCAATAGAGGTTGCACCAGTCTACATTTTCACCAAAAGTGGAGAAGGGTTCCTTCCTCCCATAGCCCCGCCAGCATTTGTTGCTGGATAATTTCATAATAGCCGCCTGTGGTGGGGTGGAGAGTCATGGAGGGTGCATATGACAGGGTACAGTATTCAACTGTGAAGCAAAGAGAAAGAGGAAAGCACTGGGCTCCTAGCATCCCCTCAGAGCCCAGGCACATCCCTGACTGACTACCTAACTTCCTTGCACTAGACTTCACCTCGTAAAGGCGCCACCATCCCACAATAGTGCCATGGCAAGTGACAAAACCTTTAGCATACAGATCTTGACATATCTGATCTAAACCGTAACACACAGGTAACATAAAATCCCCATAGGATTGTTCCTGTCTGACTGCACTGGCTCCAGCTAGCCCTCAAACTCTGCTTTTCTCTCTTCATTTGTAAGATGTGCTTTATAGCTGAGCTCTTGTTAGACACCCCATGAAGTACTATTATTCCCACACCTGCAAAAAGAGACTGCGTTCCTCAGTTTGTAAGCAGCAAGACTGAGATTATACAGGACTGATTCGAAGCCCAGGCTCTGATGGTCTGGCAGGTTCACGAGAGCAGCTGACACTGCCAGTCACCATGAAGTGCATAGTTCAGTAGGAGTGAACAGATGCGTTGTAGGCAGGTTCTGCGGTCATCTCAGGAGACCCACTCATGTCACCGCCCACAAGGACAGCTCCTCCAGTGCTCGGGACCAAACATCTGCATGTGCCCCTGGGTGAGCCTGCTGCAGGTGGGCAGCGGAACAACATGGGGCACGAGTCACCGAATGAAAATATCATGCATGTATAAGCTGCTGAAATATGAGAGGTGAAACAGACACAGGGAGAGGGAGAGGGCTGGGGAGGGAGCGCTGCACAGCGGGCAGCCCACTGCTCCTCTTAGGGAACAGCATTTCCCCCAGGGCTGCACAGGAGGCCTTGCTGGCAGGCTGGCTGCAGGGTGAGGACACCCCTGAGGGATGGCTCCTGGCCTGCCAGCTCGCTGCCTATGGCTACAAAGCAAGGGCTGCTTGGGAAACTCCCAGCTGGCTCCTCAGTGTCTGGGAAATGAGCAAACCTGACAGGGCTGCAGTGGAGAGGTAACTGTGCCTCTGGAAACTCAGAGCAAGGGACACAGTTCTCCCTCACAGTGCCAAAACCACGAAGAGGAAGAATCATGAAAGCCTGAGATAGAAAAAGCAAAGCAAGCTGTAAAAGAGGCAAGGTGCCTAGAGGTAGCACACTGGCATTTCTGTGGCATTTGCAGACTTTCTATATGAGTTTCTCATTTGGTCCCTCACAACCACTGAGAGGCTTCTGTCACTGCTGTCTTACTGACAGGGCAGCTGCAATGAGTCCTGAGATACCTCCCAGCCAGTCCTTATCGAGCTCCACATGTACTCCCTGAGCTCCCTGTGTAGGGAAAGCATCAAGACTCACAGTGGAATGGTGTTCTAGAACAGCTGTGGAGAAAATGGCCAGGGAGAGCTTGGGCAATGGGTGGACTGGTGACTGACTCTCGGCAGCTGGCCACTTGACCTTTCAGGGCACGGCCTCTTGTTCTCTCAGGACCTGGCCCTCCTCTCTCTCATCGCCTCATGGCACTCCCAACCGCTCCAGCTTAGTCATTATGGACCAGTGCTCCGCTGTGCTTCCTTGGAACATCCTCCTGGCTCTTTTCCTAGCTAACTCCAGGAAGTTTGATTCCACAGCCTGGGTGCCCTGGTCTGAGACCCCGTAGCTTCCTTTTGTATATATATTTCTCTCAGAAAGACGACGAATTGGCTCTTCACCTAGCTATCTCGGTACTCTTGGCAGTGTTCTCTCTCAGTAGAGCTCTCCAATCAGATCGCTTCATTCCAGCAGCCAAATCCCAGGCCCAGCCATGGTTGTGGCCTGTCTGGACAGTCTCATCTAACTACGGTGGCCTCTGCTGCCCAAATTGCACGTGGCAACCGGAAGGCATCTAGGTTTCAAAGTGAAAACATCACTCTATTGCTTAAAAAGCTCAGTTGCAGGCTGTGGCAAACTGGCACACTGCAGGCCTGCCACATGTTTTCTAAATAACATTTTATTGGAACACAGTCACATCCACTTGTTTATGTGCAGTCTGACTGCTTTTGCTGTATACATACCAGCAGATGGAGTTTTTACTGTACATGCTGTTTGAACTGCAAAATCTGAAGAATATTTACTACTCGGCTTGTTACAGAAAGTTTGCTGACTCCTGTGCGAGTGGTTCCCCTTCTGTTTCATCATCTGCTGCTACACCCTAAACTATCTCCTTTTAAAACTTTTTCCTACCTCTGTCTCTCTCTTTTTTTTTTTTTTTTTTTTTTAGGGTTTTTGAGACGGGGTCTCACTTTGCAGTTCAGGCTGGCCCTGAGCTCAGCCTCAAACTCATCACAGCAATCCTCCTACCTCTGCCTCCCGAGTGCTGGGATTACAGGCGTGAGCCACCATGCCCGGTACTGTGGTATGTGGTACTGGTTGCTGCTGGGCGTGAGTCTCCACACCCAGTATGGTATGTGGTTACCAGGGATCGAACCCAGGCCCTTGCGCTTGCAAGACAGGCGCCGGAACCACTGAGCTAACTCCCCAGCCCCAAAGTGGCATTTTTAAGTGGGACACTTTTGGAAAAAGATTCAGTCATGGAGCCATCATGAACAGGATAAGCACCCCTCCACCTGTGCCTCCCTGCTTCTCTAGGAAGCAGAAAGCAGACACTCACCAGGCATTACCCAATGCTGATCTCTGCAAATCAGGCACCTCTGTTGGTCCTGAGACCTTCCTGAGTGTTTGGATCTGCTCCACGGTGGTCTCAAGGTCCCATGGTGAGCTTGAGACATATATATTGATTAAGGCCAGAAATGGGGCCCTTTAGCCTCACACAGGAGAGTCCCAGTGCTTGTCGGTCAGCGGCTGTGCTCAACCAACACTTGTTGAGTGAATGAATAAATGTTGCAGATAAGCCAGCCTCTAGCCAGCAGCCAGATGGCCAGAAGTTCTCCACCCTGAGAACTCATCCCAGCTGAGGGGTCCCCGGTGTGTGGCTCCTGCCGATCTCTCTATCCCTCACCACACGCAGCTGCCCTCTCTGCTCTGTTCTGTCCCAGGGAAGAAACCAGGGAAAACTCCGCTTCTGCAGATGGTGGATGTTTGACACTCATTCTGTCAAAAGTAGAAAATGGGTCAGAAGATCAACCTGGACTCTTAAAAAAACAACAGCTGTTTTTTCCCTTTCAAAAAAATCTATTCACAAGGCATAAAGCAGAAGGTGCCTGGTGATTCCATTTGAAATAAAATTCTTCTCTGAAATTACCATATTGCAAATTGAACCCCTCCCCTAGCAGTCCTGCCCCATGGCTCATTTTGTGTGAAGCCGCAGTGGGGAAATGTGAATTCCACTGATTAAAAGAAGCCTATGATGGGCCTGCCACCAGTGAGTTCTGAAAAGACACATCTAATTAAAACAGACAACTAGACAACATATTCAAAGACCCCAGCCAGGCATTTCATCTGCTCAGCACTTTCTCCTCCCCGTCAGGTACCTGCGGCACTGCCTGCTGCTTACTTGCTTTTTTCCTCCAATAAGAAATTTAGGTCAGTAACTGCATAATGCACAAAAACAGCCCAGCCTGCCTCCTCTCCCTCCTCCACTCTGGAGCTGTAGCTTTGGGAAAGCACAACTGGCCCAGACACTTCCCCCAGCAGATTTCTGCATTCTGGGTGAGAACTTGGCTCAGGGATTAGGGCTGGTTTCTGGGACCCAGGAGGACAGAGGCACTGGAAGCTGGACATTCTGATTCAAGAATGAAATTCAGGGTTGGGGATTTAGCTCAGTGGTTCCAGTGCCTGCCTTGCAAGCAGAAGGACCCGGGTTCGATCCCTCAGTAGCCACATACAATACTGGGTAGGGAGAGTCATGCTCAACAGCAATCAGTATCACATACCACAGTGCCGGGCATGTAATCCCAGCACTCAGGAGGCAGAGGCAGGAGGATTGCTGTGATGTGAGTTTGAGGCTGAACTCAGGGCCAGCCTGAACTACAAAGTGAGACCCTGTCTCAAAAAAAAGAATGAAATCCAGCCAGGCAGCCCACTTTGGGGGGCCTGTGGCAGATGACGTTAAACTCTGAGCCTTCCCCTGTAAGTCAGAGGTGTGACCTGAGAAAAGCCACTGGCCCTGTGCACCAGTTTTTCATGCATATAAGGAGAACAGCGGAGGGTCTCCACACAGCCTCTTCTCCTCTGCTTCCCTGCACCCTGGAGGCAGGTGCTATGGTGGGGGCAGGTCCGGGAGCTAGTCAGCCGAGTGTGAGTCTGTGTCCACATGTTTCTGCAGATGTCTTTGTGAGAATGTCCAGATCCCAGGGAGATGGGGAGATGCTCCTTCACCAAACCAGGAGAGGGAATTGGCTTCCTTCCCAAGCATTGTGTTCGCCATAGAGACAGCACTGTTTTCTCAGATGGAAAAGTAAATTCTGTGCTGGGAGAAGTGAGAGGCAAAGCAGGCTGGCTGGAGCCTCACCAGGGAAAGAAGACTTAACGAATGTTCCTCCATCCTCCTCCTGTCTCAGGCAGGTCTGCCCTGCTCAAGACTTCCAAAAGCCACAGAAAATCCTTTTATCCTGGACTTGTCCAGGGAGAAAACAGGAGTGTCCAGGGAGAAAACAGGAAGAGCCATCTTGTTCTTTTTTCTGACAGACCATCTGACTGGAGCTGCAGCACTGAAAGGGCATGTGGGGACACACTAGAGTATACTGTGACATTTATTCTCTGTGTGGTCACTCTGAGCTACAGGGACACAGACCAGGAAGGGAATTTAACATCACCCATCCTATCTAGTATGCAAATGAGAAAACTGAGACCCAGGCAGGGAAGGACTCACCACATTTATGCAACAAGCTCCTGATAAAGCAGGTGGACTAGGAATTCTCTATTACCTTATGATTTTATTTTGGTTTGATTTTCCCTGCTTGGGAATGGATTCCTCTCAATTCCAGATATTTATGGAGCATCTGCCTTATGCCAGGCATTGTGGGGATGGAGAAGTGAATGAGCCACAGACTCTGGCATCAAGAAGTATCCTAGGGGAAATATTTACATCAAGAAAGAAATCCAGGTCAACACAATAAACTGGGGTGATCCCCTGGCTGAGCTCCAGGAATATCTGTAATTGCACTGACTATAGTGAATCATGAGTGACTTCCACTCAACACTGAGACCTTGCCAGACAAGAACTGACTTCTTCATTTATGTATCTGCAATACACAGAGAATTAATACATAGATGGTGCTTAGTAGACATTTTGAATAAATGAGTATTTGGGCAGATTATTTAATGTCTATGCCTCAGGTACTTTATCTATAAATAAGTATTTTATTTTCTGGCTCTAGGGGATTAACTTATATTAGAAAAACCTCAATAAGCCAGGCCTGGTGGCACATATCTACAATCCTAGCACTTGGGAAGCTTGGGGAGGAGAATCACTGCAAATTCAATGTGAGCCTGAACAACAGAGGGAGACCCTATTTCAAAAATTGAAACAATAAAGCAAAAGAAAAACTTCAATATTTATATCTATCAGTTCAAAACTCGAGTGTATGTATTTTGTTATCTTCTGTGTCTACATGTCCTCCCAAAGCTTCAGGTATTCATGGGGGGCTTTTTGGAGTGACTGGATACAGTGATACTGACTTAGCCCACTGATTGGGTTAGCATAGTTCTGGGCACGACTGAATGGATTTACTGAAGCCAGAGACCTGTCGGAGTGGGAGTGACACCAACCAATAAGCTTATGGCCTAGATGGAGGAAGGCTGCTGCTTCCTGCCTGCCACACCATGTACTGTTTCTCCTCTGCCATGCATCCCCTCCCTGGAACCAGCCAACTGTGGACTGAAACCTTTGTAAACTGTGAGGCAAGCGCTGGGGATTTAGCTCAGTGGTGCTGCCGCCTGCCTTACTAGCACAATGTTGTGAGTTAGCTCCCTGGTAAAACAGACACGCGCACACACACACACACACACACACACACACACACACACACACACACAACCAAAACCGAACTATGAGCTAAAATAAACCTTTCTTCTTTTAACTTGTAGGTGTCAGGTATTTTCTCACAGTAATGAGAAAAATAACTAAGACATTTGTATACATATGCTTATGTGTCTTTAAATAAATATATACATTTAAAAAATAATACATGTATAAATTTTTAATGCTGTTGGCAAGAATAAGTCAGTGAGGGCCTGAGAGGTCACAATCCCAAAGAAAAAGAAAACAGGTAGGTTAGCTCAAAATTGGAAGCCTACTTCCCCTTCAGTGTGTTTTCTGACTTTTAGGTAGAAGCCAAGAGGCTGAATAGCAAGGGGTGGCTAAGGAGCTGAGAATCAGAGCAGAACTTTCAGCAGCCACATGTGTTTTTGGGGTGGAGGGACAGCAATAGAGACACAAAAGCCAACACTCAGCAGCAAAGATGAACTGGACATGGGTCAACTGTCACAGAGACTAAAGCATGGCTTTAAATCAGCTCAATTAACCTGATCTCCTTGTCTTCACTGCTTTCAGAAGCAGAAGTAAATCCTCTCTGGAGAAAAGCAACAATGTCCAGAGCCTTGAAATAACCTTCTACACAATTAATGGCATGCAGCGCCAAATAACCAAAAATACCAGGAATCATGTACAAAGGACCAAACAGGAAAAGAGAACTTCTGCAAATGGAAATGAACTATGAGATGGAAGCAGAGAGGGAGAAAGAGGCTGAAAAAAAGAATTATGGTGTGTTATATACATGTACTGACTTCCCACAATAAATGTAAACACTATGCTCTGCAAATATGTCCTAATAAGAATAAAATTTTTAAAAAGAACAAAAGATCAAAATGAAGAAAAGAAAAGATGAAGGAAACAGATCAAGAAGATCCAACTATGGGAATGATCAGACATTGACTTTGTTATATAAAGCAGATATAATAATAGTAATAAACGGATGTACATATTTAATGCATCTAATATTTGTGAAAGAAAAGCTGAAATAGGAACACCCATTGCAAGGCTTTAAAGGGGGTGAAAGCTGCCAGGCTATCTTGAACAATGGCAAGAGAGAAATAATTGTGAAGTGGAGTTGAGTTTTTATGGGCTCTCGAGGGTTGGGAGAGCATTGTGGTGGATCGGGATAGGCTGCCCTTTCACATGCATGGGGAAGGAAGCCATTTTGGATCTGGTGCAGTGTAGGGGTACGTGGTAAACTGAGCCATTTTACCTCTGGTTTAGGGGCCGTTTGTAAGGTAGTGACTAACAATTTGGTACATAGTAAGCTTCATATAAAAGTTCATTAAGTATAAAGGAAATGAATGAGTCATGAGGGTTCTGTTAGGGAGAGTTTTTCATCTTTCATTCAGTAGACACCTGTGGGGTTAGACAGGGATTATGCCAGGTTATGTGAATACAAATAAAGCGAAGACCTTCACTTAAATGTTCTCAGAGTTGAACAAAGGCAGAAAATTCTCAACATAGAAGTATCCTGCAAGGTTATTGCAAAGAGAAGAAGGAGAAGAAGAAGAATCACAATATATAGGCCAGTGGATTAATAAAGATGCAAATAGTATAGTGGGCACCATAACCTGGGAGATGGCTACCTGGAATCTGACCCTCTTCAATGCAAAATGGCATGAATTTCCCTAGTAGTTTCTCATACCCTCTTTAGCATTGTGAGCCTACACCCCCTTTCCTAAGACTCAATTTCCAAAAGGCTGGAGACGCAGAATAGTTTTCAGCTGAGAATCTGCAGGTATGAGAAGCTCTGCCTGAGCCTCTCTCCAGGCAGGAATCCTGCAAGATGTTGGTGGGCAGCATGTCTGTGTCCTAGGAGCCAAGGTGAAGATGCAGCCCACTCCAGCTTCAGAGTGTTCCCACAGGCAGCAGCCCACGAGATCCAAGTACAAGTCCCCGTGGACTTCCCCCAATTCCTACATAGCTTGCTATGTAGAGGAATGGGAAAATCATAAGTGAAGATTTATGGTTCCTGAGACTTGGAGGCTCCCTTCTCTCCTGGCCCACGTGATCTTCCCTGCAGTCTACACTCTTCTTGGCCTTGGCTTTTTCACCAGTGGTGGGAGTGGGCAAAGCTATGCCCCAGGTGTATTCTAAGGGAATCATAGGATAGCCCGCGCAGTGTCATGGCCCCACCCCACCCCGCTAAGAGCAATATACCTCAGAACAGCATCTGTAGAAGGTTAAACCTGTTTTGAGTTGATGCCGGCTGTACTGTATGAAGGAATGGGGCAAGCTCCCTGCCAGGGGCTAATGCCAAATCCTATTAGGTGCTAAATGGTAAAGAGGAGGGCTGGGAAATAGCGGCTTTCCTGGCATGGCTGGTAACACCAACTTCAGAGAGGGTGGTTGGAAAAGGAGAGTCCCCGTAGCTCTGTTTGTCTATGTATTCCATAGTAATATGACATAGAAGAACATGAAAAATATCACAGGGGGTCGTGCATGTAACCCACATGTTCCACACTCTCACATTTGTTGCTGGAGACACACTGGCTGTGGAATCACCCCTCAAGTCTGCAGTGCCTTCCCGTACAGCCTAGTTTTCCTTAAAAAGCTATTAATGAGGAAGAAAAGCACAGTTAGGAGAGGACCCCTGGTTTTGTGTTCCAGGCCCACAGCTGTGTGGCATGAACCTTAATCTCTCCTCATTTCAATTTCCACCCTATAAAGTGTGAATGAGAATACCTGCTCTGACAAGCTCACAGAATTCTTTTGAGGGGCAAAAGAACTGAATCTGGGTAAAAATAATTGATAAACTATTGCTGTAGTTTGGATGTCGAAGGCTTCTCAGAGGCTCACATGAAAAAGGCGTGGTCTCCAGGGTCATGCACTTGGGAAATGGTAGACATTACCATAAGGGGTCTACAGGAAGCTCCTTAGGTCGCTGGGGACCCAGCCACTTCCTGTCTCTCAATTTTGCTTTCTGGCTTCCACTTCCTGAAATGAGTAGTTTGTTCCACTACAGAATTCCTACTCTGCCAAGGAAAGTGGCCTGTCCGATCTAGGACTAGGACTAGAACCTCCAAAACGGAGCCAAAATGAAATTTTTCTTTTTTTAAAGTTTCTTACCTATGGCATTTTGTTCTAGTGATGGAACACTAACATAATTGTAAAACACTGAAATAGTCCAGAGACAAACTGCTTGCTCACAAACCCTTTATTACCAATCCTATATAAGAACCTAGGCCAGAATATAGACCAGCAGTTACTAAACACACTTTAATTCAATGTAGAGATTTTTTTTTCTTTTTGTAGGAAAACTTTCTCATTGATGGAAGCAATTCTGGGAAAGTTCCTTATCTTTCTGTAGATCTGTGGCTTGTGTAAAAATGCCGTATGAGTCAGCTTTTCATCATTGGGACTAAATACTTACACATGACTTAAAAGAAGAAGAGTTCATTTTTGATCATGGTTTCAGAGGGTGCAGTGCAGTCAGCTGGCTGCAAGATGGAAACACCATGATGGGTGTGGTGGGTGGGAGAGAGCTGCTCATGTCACAGGGGCTGGGAGCAGAGCAGGGAACAGTACCAGAGAGGAATGAAGGGGCCAAGGACCAGCTGTAGACTGGCAGAGACATATCCAGAGGCGTATCTGTGCGTGTGTAAGTGGAGGTCTAATCATGAGGCTTTCAAGTCTACTAAGCTGACAGTCTAGCTTAACTGTCACAGCTGCTGTAAATACTATACACATGGACATTCCTTGCCTTAAATTTCCTTATCCCAAGTACACTATTTTCACCAAACCCAGGGGCCTGTCCACCTGTCTGATATTCACTCACTTCTCAAGATGAACTCAAATAGTTCTCGCAGGAATCTCTGCTGTAGAGACAGTCTTGTCCCTTCCACGCTCCACTGTGTCACAAATATCCCCTGAGGAGTGAAACCCTTTTGTTTTTAAAACAGGGTCTCGTTATGTTGCCCAGGCTGTCTGACTCACTATATACCCCATTTTAGCCTCAAGCTTGCTGGGATCCTTTTATCTCAGCCTCCCAAATGCTGGGATTGTAGGTGTGCCTGGCAGAAGTGACATTCTTGAGATCATGTCTAGAGACTATTCCCATGCCTAATTCTCTAGTAAATGAAAGTTAAAATACATGGGAGGTTGCTTCTTCTTTGTCTATTTCTTGGGTTAGCACCATTAAGTCTATTAGGGTGTGAACAGTCTAGTCTCCCACTGTGGTGGTTGAGATGCAACCCTGCCTGAAGACAGGAAAATGAAGAAAAAAACGTTCTAAATTTAGAGTCTGTAGAGATTTATTTATTTATTTATTTTTGAGACAGGGTCCCGCTTTATAGTTTAGTCTGGCCCTGACCTTAGCAATCTCCTACCTCTACCTCCTGAGGGCTGGGATTACAGGCGTGAGTCACCATGCCTGGTATCGTTGTATGCGGTTACTGGGGATCGAACCCAGGCCTTTGCTCCTGTAAGTCATGTATGCCAAATATAAATTTGTGTGAGGCATGGGGAATATATCTACAAACTAAGTGTAGTACCTAATCTCCAGAATATGGAATATATATTCCCCCTCTGAGGATATTAGTCTATGGAAAGTAGAGAAGGCCAGTCTTGGTACTTAGGAGACAGGAAGGAGAGGAAAAGATCTAAGAGGGGGAATTAGAAAGGGGATCAGGAGAAGGCTCAGCATATGAATTCTTTCAATCTAGACAATGCTTTCCTCTGAACCCTATGTCTAGCTGCCCCTTATTCTATGTGTAGATGTAGCTTGAATGAGCGGTATGCTCCTTCCTTTGGACTACTTCTCCTTGTGCCACTTGTCAAATTTCTTTATAAATACTTATTTATTAGTCTACTTCTCCTGGTATGTGACCTGCAGGAGGGACAGACCATGCTTCAATTTCAAGGGTGGAAAACTGAAGTCTTAAAGAGTGCGTGGGCCTATGATCTAAAAAACTGAAAATAATGGCTAAGTTTGAGCCTCACTTAAATTCTCTCTACTTTCCAGACTGACAGACCTACCTGCAAGCCGTTCCCAACATCTTCTTCCTCACAAGTCATCTATCCAAACTAACACAAATCCAGTGGATTCTGCTACTTCATACTTCTCATTTCTCTGTCTCCACTGTCACTGAGTTAGCTCAGGGCCTCTGCAGTTCTTGAACTACTCATACTCTCAACCTACAAAATTGCATTTATCCCACATATCATAGCCAGAATAATCTTACGTGAACCTAATCATGACTTTCCCTATCAAAACCTTCTGGTAGCTCCCAGTGTCCTGGAAATAAATTAAACAGTTATACTCAATGGATTTGGTGTGATTGTCTTCATCAGCCTCGTTCTCATTGTTCCTCGTCTACACACAGAGGATCTTACCAGGCGGCCTCTCCCTCATCCAGCTCCGTCCCTTCTGATCTTCTCACTCTGCCTTGGGATCTCCGCTTTAGTCCTGGTGCCTGAGGATTAGATCTTTCTCTTACTAGTTTTTTAGGGTTGATGGAGTGGTTTTGTCTCTACCTAGATTTGGCTATTATTCCAAACTCTTGTGACATCTCTGGAAAACCTGTGGACTGGTCTCAGAGCCTCCATCCCCAGCCTCAGCTACCTCCTACTCCACGAGCTGCCCTAGACCCCAAGTTACCAGTTTGGATTTGATCTGCCACCTCAGCTCCCACTTGTCTGAAAGAGCTACGAAGGAATAGATGGATTTCTCCATCTTTTTTCTTACACTATGCTCTGCCCCTCAGGACCCTCACCGCATACTGTGGTTAGCAGACATGTCTTCCTTTGCTTTCATTACTCCACATCAACCTTCTTTGAAGTAGTCTGGTCCCCAACATGAACTCACCTTTCCTTCTTCTACTCCTGGGTAAAAATCTCACCTCCGTGTGGCTGATAATGTGGGGAGACAAGATGAAAGTTTCAGCCTTAGGAGGCATGGCATGCGGTTTGGTTCCTTCGTAGCCCCAACAATGAAAGGTTGCACTTCCCAGAATTAGTGTGAAGCCCAGAGAGACCATAAATGGAACAGCCCTTTGTGAAGAGGCTCAAGGTTCAGAAAAAAGCTGAAACTGTATGAGGCACATTTCCAAGCAAGTCTTCCCAGTGTTCCAAGGCCCCAGGTACGCTTGTCTTCTTCAAATGAAGATCACCAGCCAACCCACTGTTTCATTTCTGCCTCTTCCAGTGCCCATCCCCAAACCAGGATTGGGAATGCTGCCTTCTTGCTAAGAACTATAGTGACAGAGCAAGTCCCAGCTACCAGACTGTCCTAGATTTATATTAGGCTCTTTACCTTGCTTCATCTTATATGTTATTTGCAACATCTTTGTGAGTCAAGCAGGGCAGGTGTTAATATCCACCATTCTGTAGCTTAGGAAACCAAGCTCAAAAATGTGGAAAGCCTTGTTCATGATCATGGTACTGAATTAAATGCCAGATTTCTTGGACCTTAAACTATTGCTATTCTTGTAGATTAGGGTAATGTAATTCTCCCAGGGATCTACTTCCTTCACTCCTTGCTTTCCTTCCTGCTATTTTTTTTTTCTTTGAGACAGGGTCTCCCTTTGTAGTTCAGGCTGGCCCTGAACTACTATGTAGCTCAGGATAGCCTTGAACTCGTGGCAATCCTCCTGCCTCTGTCCCCCAAGTGTCAGGATTACAGGTGTGAGCCACCATGCCCAGCATTGTGGTATGTGATACCCAGGGATCCAACTTGGGATCTTGAGCTTGCCAGGCAAACTGAGCTAGTCCTGTCTCCCTGCCTTCTTTTTATTTGTTGGAATGGTAGGCTTCATTCAAGGTTAAACACAGACCCCAAAAAGAGCTTTGAGCGCCACAGTAAAGAGCTGGGAAATAGGACAATGCATCTTTGAAAAGTATGTACGAGCCCCGTACAAATATGCACAGGGGAGGAGAGAAAACAATTATCACACATGAAAAATGAGCTTCAGTTTGCCAGCTTGCAGTAGACTCTATTCAAATTCAAATTCCTAAGGGAAAGAAAAACAGGAAGGTACCAATTTCAGCTCTCTGGAGGCCATCTTGAAGAGCAGCCGGTCAGCCTGGTGCTGGAGCATAACTGACATTCTTCGCTTAGACTCACTGGGAAGGGTCTAAACTTGTCCCTACCGGAGTGGGGGAAGCTCGTTGGTCCTCTTTCATGCAGAAGAAACGGGGTAGGCATGTACAGACACATTCCGGCAGGTCCTAGGCAGCTCTTAAAGTGAGCCCCACGACATCAAAGCGGAGGAAGGGTTCAGAATCTCTCCATTTGCAAATAACTCCACCAGCAGCCCCAGCAGCGCTGCCTCGAAGACCGTGCTCCCCACCCCCACAGCTCTCTCTCTGTATGTTCACGCAGGTCTGAGGGGATCCAGAGATATCTGCAGCCACAAACTAGCTCACTTCACAACTCTGCCCTCCGTTTCCTTCCCCGTAAAACGAAGGACTCATAATACTTCCCTTGTTCATCACACAGGTCTATTGTGTGAGAAATGAGCTCATCGAAGTGAAAGTATTTGGAAAACTCTCATCTGTAATTATGCCAATGATTATTATCATATTTATAAATTCCTTCCCTGGTTTGGGCCAACAGACCCAGGAAGCAAATCCAGATGGAGCCTAGAGATAATTTATAGGAAATAACCCACAGTGGTCAAGGGAATATATTAACTAAAATGTCCCTGACAGACATTTTATGATTAAGGAGCAAAGAGAATTGCATCTCGGCCAGAAATATATGTAGACGGTATCTCCATAGTCTCCCTCTGGAGAAAGAGAGAGGTGATAGAAGCTCCCTGCCCACTTCCATCAAGAGCTGATGAGAAAAGTCAAATCACAGCTCTCCTGCCCTGGAACATTCACCTTCCCAGGAAGAACACCTGTGCTCTCAGCGGCCATGAACTAGTTCTTTTTTGGCTGCTGACACAGGCACAAAATGTCTAGGAAGAGCCCTTGTTGTTCAGCCTCTCATAATGGGACTCACAAAAAAGGAAGAGGCTGAGAAATGGCTTACGCTCTGAGGTTCCACTCACAAAGTCAGGCCCACTTTTGACCACTAGAACAGGGTTCTTGTGCACATAAGTCACCCCGTGTTGGGGGATATAGAAACATCTATCAATTCTGTAGCTTGTAGGTCTATTTTTATCAGCCATATGTGTCTTGGGTCTGAAAACCAATTCAAAGCACCTTTCAGTTTAGATCCAAGCATAATCTCCTAGAATAGCTTAACAACAAATTTTAAGATTTAATATAAGATGGACTTGGGCTCAAATGCTAACTCTTCTATTTCCAAGTTACATAACTTTTAACTTTTTATGACCAAATGGTAAAAAATACTAGTACTCTCCTCACTGAGTTGTGAGAAGTGAGATAATGAACACACCAGACATGTAAAAGATATGCAATAAATTCTTGTGGTTCCGAATTGCTTCACCTAAGAAGTTTACATTGCAGAAAGCCTACAAACAAGATACAAGACTGTAATTATTCTCTGTGTCATTAGAGAATTAATCCAATTGCCCAAGCTAGAAACAGGCATCATCTTTGAATCTTTCCTTTCTCTCATTTACCAAGACCAACAGCTGTAACTCCCAAATATCTTTTATATCTATCCCTTTTTAAGACCTGTTTACTCATTCACACCTTATCATATGTTGCCTATTTTGCAATATTAGCCTCTCTATCAATGAGTTTATCAAAGACATGCACAGCTGATAATTAGAGCTCACCGTACAGATAACCAGTGTTTCTAAAAGGAATGAAATACTATGTCCTGGACAGAAGTCCCCTAGGTTAATGTACCATATCAAACAGCCTGTCGCACTGGCTGACTGTGGTTTGAGAGTAGCACAGAGGTCCTTCCTTCACAATCTGGTTCCTGTCTCCCTCCATCTTGGTATTTTTATTTATTTTTTTTAAATCATGGAATACTTTAAAGAGTGACAAAGCAGACTTTCTTGATTGTTACTGAAGAAGCCATGCTGTTTTAGCACGTGCTTTTCTTTCTGCCTTTGTTACCTGTCACCTTCTTCACATGGACAAAGTATCTTTTTCTCAGGGAAATTCACTTTGGCTTCACTTATATTCTACTTCAAGGACAGACCAGATGCCCTGTATTGAACAACTAGGACAACCTTGTATCTTTCAGAGTATTTGTCACACTTAGCTGCCATCAGCTACTTACTCAGGTTTCCCTGCAGATGGCCAGCCCCTCAAGGACAAGAACTACATCTTTATAGCTCTTCATGTACCTAGACTGGTGCCTGGTGTGTAGACAGGCACTGCCAATGAGTCTTAAATCAGCTGGGCGCGAACACATCAGCTCTCCTAAACCTGCTGCTAAGGATGCCATCTAGAGTGGTCTCTGAGCTCTGCTGAATTTTGAAGCCAGAGCTCAGATGGCAACAGTGACCAGCTGTGAGGTCACAGGCTACATTATATTTCTAATGCACCTCTGGGGAGATTGGACTGATTTGAGGTCACAGTTCAGTCTTTGTAATTCTTAGTTTTTTTTAAAAAAATTAATTTGATTGATACATGTCATCTGCTTCTCTTTTCAGAGCATCGCTCTTGAAATGGCAACAGAACCTTAGTTGTTTCCATTTCCTTCCTGCTCAGTAAGATGATATTGTTGAAGATTGCTTAAATTCTCAGCCTTTAACTGATATTATCTGCCTGGCTTATCAGCATGACTCCATACTACTTATGGATGGACAAACACTTGAAAGAGTATCACAGAATAGCATACTTACTTCCTAATGCTTCCTTCTCCCTTGGTCCCTCCATTCTCAACTCTCCTGGTAATCTTGAACTCCATTTATGCCAAAATCTCTACTTAGTCACCACTTTCTGCTTGATGGTTTAGTCTCTTGTCCTAACTTGATATAAACTGGCAAACATGTTAACATTGCTGCTGGGGCTGACGCTTTCAACACAAGAATGTTGAATGAACCATTCAAACTTTAGTAGTATTGTTCTCTTTCAATACCTGATTATATTTCTCGGACTGTTGTAACAAAGTGACTAACCTGGATGGCTTTAAAAAATAGCCATTTATTATCTCACAGCTCCAGAGGCTAGAAGTCTACCACTGAAGAGTTGGAAGCACTGATTCCTTCTAAATATTGTGTTGAAGAATCTGTGATGGGGCTCTCCTGCCTGCTGGTGGCTTACTCATGAGCTTGGTATTCCTCGACGTGGAGCTTCATTCTGACATCTGCCTTCATCCTCACATGGCTTTCCCCCTGTGTGTCTGCCTTCCAGCATCTCCTTTTTATTGGAACACTAGTCACATACCATTAGGACCCACCCTAATGACCTCATTTTACCTTGATTCTGTGAAGAACCTGCTGTCAAATAAGGTGACATTCTGTAAGAAGGTAGGACTCCAGTAAATGTGAGAGACACAAGTCAACCTGGTATAGCCTTTCTCTCACTCTACACCCACAAATACTGGTATAAACTGGATTGTAGTGAAACTCCCAAAGTGGAACTACATGCTATGGTCAGAGAAAGGAGCACACACAGCCAGGAGCTTACAGGACGCAGGCCAGGGACTCTCAGAAAACCTGAGGAAGCATCACGTATTCACCGACTGCTGACCCCAGGAGTATTACGAAACTATTTCAGAAAATATATTTGTTTATCTTTATTAGTAAACATACATAGCATATTTACATTCCTTGTGTGGAGTCAGTACGTGTACACAACACATCTTGACTTCCTTTTTTTCATCCCCTTCCCCCTTCTTCTTCCCTTCCTCCCTCCATCTCTGGATCTGATTCTCTTTTGAGAAAGATCTCTCCCCCTACTTCCTATTATCTGCCTTTTATCTTGCTCTTTATTTATACTTTGGATTCCTCATATAAGAGCCCATGTGATACTAAAGTTTGTGTCTGATTTATTTCATTTAACATTATGGTCTCAAGGTATGTGTATTTTCCTACAAATGAGTGGAGTTCATCTTCCTTTATAGCAGAGTATTATTCCACTGGGTGTAAATACCATATTTTTTAATCTATTCATCTATTGATGGACATCTATGCTGCTTCCAAAATTTAGAAAATGTAGTTGATAGAATATCTCGCCATTTTATTATGATCTTGCTGCACATGGTAAGGTCTGTAGTATGCTAATTCCAAGAGTTACTTTTGGTTAGGGACACTGAATAGAAAGAGAGAATGATTACATTATTATTACTAGGTTACGATTACACAAGAAAAGGTTGTTTCATTATACAGTTGACTCAAGGGCTGAGGATTTAGCTCAAGTGGTACTGTGCCTATCTTGCAAGCAGGCCCTGAGTTTAACCCCCAGTACCACAAAAAATAAAATGAAAACTAAAATAAACAGTTGACTAAACACTGAAAGAACTGATTGACAGCAGGCAAGTAACTAAATGATTAGAATGACAGAGCAAACCTTAATCTCCTTAAAGTTAATCTGAATGGTTAAGTGGTTTAACAGCAACACTCAGTTCTTCACAGAAGCAGATTTTGAATTACATCGCTTGAAAAGTCCTGTCCTAATAAGCATGTACCATGTGTAGGAACCCAATAACCCCAATAATGTAAACACCATGTTCCATAATGTGAACCTACAAAAAATTTCAACAAGTACAAGAAAGGGAGTCGGGAGCTGGAAGAGGGTGGGGAGAAAGGGAAAAGGAAGGGAATTAAAAAAGGAAAACCAGCTATAATATATACTTGTGTATGTAACCTCTCTCCAGAATTATTGTAAACTGCCAGGGATTTAGCTCAGTGGTTCTGGCACCTGCTTCACCAGCACAGGGTCCTGAGTTTGATCCCTAGTACAAAAAGAAACAAAACTAAACCACCAAAATTATTGTCAATTGATGAATTGCAATCATGTACTAATAAAATAAAAAAAATATTTTAAAGAGTTCTGTCCTACACTGGAATTGGGACTTTTTCTTTTACACGGGTCCCCATCTCCTAGCTGACACGAGGCAGTTTCTTAAGGATCCTATGCCCAGGGGCGCCTGTTCCACGATTCTGTAAAGAACCTGCTGTCAAACAAGGTGACATTCTGTAAGAAGGTAGGATTCCAGTAAATCTGAGAGACACAAGTTAATTGGATGTATCCTTTCTCCAGGAGCAGCCCTTCGATGTGCACACTCCCACAGATGGAATGTATTCTTCCGCGTAGAACTCAGTTCCTTTGCTATTGCTACGCGGCCGAGGAGACTCACTTCTCTGATCTCTGTTGGACCATTTCCCCTTGCCTCACGCCTCTCCCCCAGGGTGTCCTCCCTTCTGTTTTTCAGACCTGTGGCGCTCTTCCCTATTTTGAGGACACTGCACTTTCTGCTCTCTCTGCCTGGGGCATTCTGCAGAGCTGGCTTCTCTGTGCCATTTGAGACCCTGTTCAGTGGTACCTGTTCCGGGGAATTTTCTCAGTCATTGCATCCTACTTACTTCCTTCTCAGCACTAAGCACCATCCACATTTATCTTGTCACTTATTTATGTCTTTCTTCTCCTCTTTGCTTTTTCTACCAGATTGTTAGATGATGAAAACTTTATTTTCCCTATAGTATCCAAGTATCTAGTACATATAGTAAATGGTAAATAAGTTGGTAGTGAATGTTGAATTTGAATATAAGGAAACTGTGACTCAGAGCTTTTGAGTAATTTGCATATAATCACACAGCAGTAAGTGGATTGAAAAAACTGGCTCAATTCATACAGAAGTGTGTACTTTTTTCCACTTTTCCCCTCCGTCTTATTTCTCCCTTAATCCTGGGCCAGCTCAGTGAGTCTTCGATATTAAGTATCCTTCTTCTACAGGCCTGATTGACAGCTAACTTCTTTCCTTTTTTTTTGAGACAGGGTCTCACTTTGTGGTTCAGGCTGGTCCTGAGCTCAGCCTCAAACTCATATCACAGAAATCCTCCTGCCTCTGCCTCCTGAGTGCTGGAATTACAGTCGTGAGCCACCACAACTGGCACTGTGGTATGTGGTACTGATTGCCACACCCAGTATTGTATGTGGTTAACAGGGGATTGAACCTGGGCCCTTGCGCTTGCAAGACAGGCGCTGGAACCACTGAGCTAAATCCCTGGCCCCTTCTTTCCTATTTTCCCTTGATGCTGAGGACACAAATTCCAGCTGATGCTGCAGGCCCTCAGGACAGTCCTTTGAATCTCGTTTTGCCCTATGCTGGTGATCTCTCCTTCCAAAGCCCACAATACCCCTGGTGGCCCCACAGCATCTCTTACCTAGAAGCCTCTCCTTCACTTACACCGCAAACTGTCCCTGAACACCTCGCAGTGCCAGGTCTGTTCTAGCACCTTCAATATGTTCCCTGCTTCTCTCAATGAGGTGTTCTGTCTTTCTTTGTGTTTTTAAAAAATTTTTCTTTCTCTAAACACATGCAAATCAATAACCTTTGCTATCTTCGCTCTTATCAGCGCTCTTCCCTCTGTGTCTCTGGTCAGAGCCCTGCTCTGTCTGTCTGCTCATAGCCCTTCGGGAAGGCAGAAAGCAACTCATCCCAGTTCAGTATGAACATAAAGCAGCAAAACCTCCGGTGATACTGTGGTTACTTCCACTCAGCACAACATCAGAAGCTCAGATCCACTAGATTTTAAGGCAAATGGTCTTATGCATTAAATTCCCATGCAAGGTGCCTCTCATGATGTAGATGCCTAAGCCTTGTGGTGGAATTGCCCCAACCCTCTGCAAACTCCATCCCCCAAACCACTAAAGGGCAGGAGGGGATTGTCTGGCCTGGCTTTGTCTCAGATGTGAGACCAGGACAAATCTAAAATTAGCCACACCTCCTCCCATGATAAAATTCAGCTGGAGCTGTAGCAGCACTGGGGCCAACTACTTTTAGAAACCATCCCTTTGGAGTTTAGCACTGCACAGAAGAAACAGGTGATGGAAACCGGGTCTGCAAAGAAGAAGCGGATCAAGTTCAGAAGCTGGATTCAGAATGCTGGACTGGGAACTGGGCTATAAATCTAGGTTGGTGCTGTGGCCAAGACACTCAAAGAGAAATTTCTTAGGGACCAGCCAGAGACATCCATGACACTTATCACAGTGCTGAGGGGTAGTGGGAGAGGGAGTTGATGCTTAGGAGGTACACACCATGCTGGAGGATCTAGAGATAATATCTGAGTTTCATGATGGGTTCTAATATTTCGCCTCCTTTACTGTTAACTAAATGAAATATCAGGGATCTTTGGCAATTTAGCCAGCATCATACAGCCAGTAGAAGGCAACACAGAAACTCAAAGCTTACCCTGCTTAATATAAGGCATGGTATTTTCCACTATACTACCCTCAAGAGTGTCAGGGAGGGAGATTTAAAATTCATCCAAACTCATGAGAACAGACCATCAAGGCTCCTCATAAATATATTTCACCCTGCTTCATATCCTAATGACTATCTAGAGTCCTTGAAAACTATTACCAGTGCTGGGCATTTTCCTTCAAAATTTTTAAATTAATTACTCTGGAGCAAGGCCTAATTACTCTGGAGCAAGAGGAACTTCTGCATCTACTTAAGATTTGTGCAATGCAGTAAATACCAATTCTATCTGAAAAGAATTAAGAAATTATACATAAATATTGAACTCTAATTGACAGTGTTGAAATATTTTGGAGGACTGTACCAATGCTTGTTCACTTTAAAAGATAACTATCTCATTTTGAAAGACAATAACAAAAATAATTAGATGAGTAGCTGGACAGATAGACAAACAAGTGAAGAATCAATACATAATAAAGTAAATATATTAAAATGTTAAATGAAGAATCGGTATTTTGCAATCTTTATGGAAAGTCTGTTGTGCAGGCTGGATCAAGAACGAAGCTCTACTCTACTGTTCAAATTCCTAGGGCAGGGCCAGGGATTAAGCTCAGTGGTTTCCAGCACTTTCCTTGCAAGTGCAAGGGCTGGGGTTCAATCCCCAGTAACCACATGCAACAATGCCAGGCATGGTGACTCATGACCAGCAGCAATCAGTATCACATACCACAGTGCTGGGCATGGTACCTCACGCCTGTAATCCCAGCACTTGGGAGGCAAAGGTAGGAAGATTGCTATGAGTTCAAGGCTGAGCTCAGGGACAGCCTGAACTACAAAAGCGAGACCCTGTCTCAAAAAAAAAAAAAAAAAAAAAAAAAAAATCCTAAGGCAAGCAAGAAAAGTGGGATAGCCATGAATGTTTACATGCAAATCACGTGAGTCCCACATCAGACAGGCAGGATACCTGGCCAGTGACGGTACATTTCCATAGAAATTTCTTTGGTGAAAAGTGGTCTTCTCAAATTCTAAAACTAAGTGAAGAGTTAAAACAGCGCTCCCATAAAGAGGGGCAAAGTCTGCAGTCTAAGACTTAGGATTCCATGTGGTAGAACTGTTTGGAGAAGGGAAGAGTAGAAGAGCATCATCCATTATGTCATGTGGCTCTGCACCCTTTCCTACAACTGGTCTTTAAGCTTTTTACAGAGAGAGGAGACCTCACTGTGACTGGGAGCGCTCCACTGAGACGAATCCAGTCTGAGAGCACTTGCAAAGACAGTTCTGGAACACTTCGCCACAGCTTCATGTTCTTCAGTACTGAACTGTGTCTATTAGGTAGCCTTTGATTTCTCCTCACTTGAAGTTCAATTTTTTCAAGTTCTGCCATCCTGAATTCCTTAGAACTCTGGGACTACGTCATGGAGGAGACAGATAATTATATCTCCAAAGCCTCTAGTATCTTGACCATTTAATCTTTAGCCCCTTTGACTGTATTTTGGCATATCTCATATACACACACACACACATGCACACACATGCATGTAACACACACATGTAACTAATTAAACAACAAAGGAAAAAACAAACAGCAAAGTAAGGACTCAAATCCAACTATGTAAAAAATTATATTAAATGTTAAGGGATTAAACTTGCCAAATAAAAGGATGTTCAAATAGACTACACCAAGACTTAATTATCTGCTATCCGCAAAAAACCCACATCAAATATAAAATCATTATTAGTTTGAAAGTAAATGGATAGAAAAGAGTAATATGTGAATCATAAACATTAGAAGTCTGTAATTGTAGGATTAATATCAAATCAAGTAGACTTTTTGATAGAAAATAAAAAATAAAGGGTGACACTTCATAATGATCAGAAAGAAATAGTCATCAAATGTATATATTCAATAACAGATTCAAAATAAATGAAGCCAAACTTCATAGAATGGAAAAAATTGGCAATGCCACAACTGCAGATGAGGTTTTTAACAATGTGGCCTCAGCATCTGATGGAAAAACTGGATAAAAATTCAGTGATAATAGATGATCTGAGCGACAGTATTATTATGGGTTTAATTATGTTCACCTAAAAAGATATATTGAAGTCCTAATTTCTCATATTTTAGGATGTGATCTCATTGGAAGTAGGGCTTTTTGAGGTAAACAAATTAAAATAATGTCATTAAAGGGAAGCTCTAACTCAATTCCTATGAGAAGATCTTCCTATGGAAAGGAAGATAGTGTGGGAAGGAAAATGTGTGGAGACACACAGGGAAACAAACGTATAAGACAAAAGCAAGATTGGACTGATGTGGCTCAGACCAAGAGTGCAGATGACTGTCCCGAGGTGACCGGAGGCTGCAGGAGGCAGGGAGTATTCTACCTGGAATTTCAGGGGGGTGTGAGCTACATGATAACTTAATTTCACACTTCAGGCATGTAATCATTGGAAACAAATTCATCATTCTCTGGTATCATCCAGAAAATATAATTGATAATAGACCATAGGCCTAAGCATAAAAGTTAAAACTAAAAAAACTTTTGGAGAAAGACACAACATATTTTCATGACTTGAGGGAAGGCAAAAGGCAAAATAAATATTTAAATCAAAATTAAAACCTCATATCAGAAACGTCATTAAGAAAATTAATAGGCAGCTAGGAATGCTGGCACATGCCTGTAATCCCAGTACTTTGGGAAGCTGAGGCACAAGTATTGCAAATTTGAATTCAGCTTGGGCAACTGAGTGACTTAGGGAGAACCTACCTCAAAAAACAGATTTAAAGGAGTGAGGATTGGTTAGTGTGAAAGTCCTAGGTTCAACCCCCAGGACCACAGAACAAAAAAGAAAAGATAAAGAAAACTTATAGACCAACTATAAGGCAGAATAAAGTAATTGCAAAGCTATTTGACTAAGTACTGGTATCTTAAATATGCTAAGAATTCCAAACTCAATAATAAAACAACAACAAAAACTTAAGGATTGTCACACGATTTGGAAATTTCACAAATCATGCTTAGTGAACAGTTAATTGTCAAAAGATTTGAACACTTCATCAATAATAATAAATGAATAGCTAATAAACATATGAAAAACAAAAACTTTAGTATTTTTAGTCATTATAGAAGTACACATTTGAATCACAAGGAAATATCACTCCACATTTACTAATGTAGTAAAAATTCAAGACTTGCCAGTACCACATCTTGGTGAAGATGTGTATCAGTTAAATCTGTTACACATTGTTGGTAAAAGGGGAAAGTGACATAAGAGCTCTGAATAGATCTTGTAATTTGTTGTGAAATTAATTATACACCTACCCTAAGAGCCAACAATTCTATTCAAGATATTTACCCCAGGATTCGAAACAAAAAATATTCATATGACCTTTATTCATCACTGCTCCAAGCAGAAATTCCTCCTGTCCATCAGTAGGGGTCTGGCATATTCATACAATAAAGTACTTTGTGGCAATAAGAAGGAACCAATTTATGATTCAAGCAACACCAAAGATAGGTGAATCCTGGAAAACATGCTCAGTAAAAATAATGCCCACAGAGGAATATACTTTAAATGCTTTTATTTTATGAAATCCCGAAACAGGCAAAACTAATTTATAGTGAAAAATATTAGAAGTTTGGTTGTCCTTAGGAATGTTGAGACAAGAATTTGTCAAGAAGGGACATGAAGATGCCTTGCAGAGTCATGGCCTTATCCTGTATCTTGAAGGGAATTTAAATTGTACAGATGCATGCATTTTGAGGATTCCTGGATCTACTTAAGTTTTGT
>PVIR01025034.1:0-25437 GCA_004026965.1 Petromus typicus | reverse complement strand
CCTTCCCCCTGTGTTACTTGGAGGTGAGGATCTTTGTGTCTGAGATTTGGAGTGTTTCCTCATCTCTGACCTGCCCTGTTTTCTGGCACTGTTTGTTCCAAGTTACTTTCCTTTTAATAGTTAGGAATCTTAAAATAGCAGTGTTTCCTGGGTTGCTCTTTGCAGTCTATATTGGGACCAATACAAGCTGACTGGATGTACTTCTGCAGTTACTGTGGAGAAAATCAGACTCTGACCTGCTAACCTCAGTCCCTGGGTGCTCTTCCGGTGCAGGCCTGGAGGCCAGTAAGCTCTAGCCCCGGCGCAGATTCAGTGACGCAGACTCGGTGCCGCAGTCACCGCTTCCCGAGCCGCCCGCTGCTAAACTCAGTCCCTGGGTGCTCTTCCGGCGTGGGCCTGGAGGCCAGTAAGCTCCAAACCCGGTGCAGAGACACAGAAATTTTGAAGAAGAAAATAAAAATCATCTTTTGAATCAAACATGCAAGATGAATTGTGTTAACAACTTGGTGCATTGATTTTTCATATCTGCATAGTTCTACAAATTTATATACAAAAGCTTAACAATCTGGTGTATTCAATTTTATATATTATATATTTTGTCCATCACAGCAAGAATATGCTATGCACAATATGATTTTAATATTTGTATTTGTGTAGAAATTGTCATGGTTTATTTAATTTTCAATTACTGGCAGATATTTATGGTTTCTTAGTTTTAATATAGTAAAAAGTAAAAGTAAAATACCTTAATATAATTCCTTATATGCAGCTGTGATTATTTTCTATAATTAAATTCAAAGGAACAGAATCAGTGGGAAAAGTGCACTCTCTTTCCTTTGCCTCTTCCTTTCGTGTGGCAATGCTCAGGACCCAGGGCAGGTGGACTTTTCATCACTTCACCTTTGCTATCTTCCATCGGAAGACTTCAGTGCTCCAGAGCACTCCTGAGCTCTTTACCTAGGAATTTTTCTTTAAAAGCTGTATCTTTAAATTACAGTCATGATTCATGTGGCTGTTATTGTATAATACAGAGACAGGAGAAAAAATTCAGTCTCCTCTCTGCCCCCCCCCATCTTTCTTCTGACAGCCTCACACTCCTCAGGTAAACACTGGTGCAAATCCATCCATACTTCCCTAGAGGCTTTTATACATGTAGGTTTTATTCTGTTTTTCTCTTGTGGATAATTGATTCTTATTATAAGCATTATTTTTCAACTTTCCCTGCTCAATATATCTTAAACATTCTTCCAGTCCAGTGTACATCGAACTAATATATTTCTTCTTATAATTGCATGACAATTACACTCCAACAGATTAGTTGTCTTTGCATCAGCAATTGATGTATCAAATTGCAATTGATGTACAAATCAACTGTATTTCTTCTAGTTTTTTTTTTTTTAAGGTTTTTTTTGAGACAGGGTCTCATTTTCTAGTTCAGGCTGGCCCTGAGCTCAGCCTCCAACTCACATCACAGCAATCCTCCTGCCTCTGCCTCCCAAGTGCTGGGATTACGGGCGTGAGCCACCACGCCCGGCACTGTAGTATGTGGTGCTGATTACTGCTGGGCGTGAGTCTGCAAACCCAGTATTGTATGTAGTTACTGGGAAATCGAACCTGGTCCCTTGCACTTGAAGGACAGGTGCCGGAACCACTGAACTAAATCCTGGCCCTCTTCTAGTTTGATTAGACTCATGCATTGACTGTAGTTCAGTACAGATCAGCTTTTCTGGTCTTGGTTGGGCTTTCTTAGTTTAGGGTCTCAGCTGGGACTAGATTGACTTGGTTCTAGCTCACGTGGTCTCTTGTCCAGGAAGCAGCCTTGGTTTATTCCCATGATGAAATCAGAGCTTTCAGAAGAGTAGGCACTAGAATATAGAGTTTTGAGAAATGGGGTTTGAACTTGCACACTGTCATCTCTGGTATATTCAGTTGGCCAAAAAAGGGCACATGAGTAGCCTAGCTTTAAGGGCTGGAGAGTCAAAAGCTCTTTTTTCTTTACATTTTCTTTTTGAGACAGGGTCTTACTATGTAGCCCAGGCTGGCCCCATACTCTATCGTTTTGCCTTGTCCTCCCAGGTTTCAGGGTTACAGATGTGCATCACTGTGCCCGGCTTTAGGCTTCATCTTTCCATGGAGAAGGAGCAAAGCCATATTGCAAAGTGCACATCTGTAGGCAAGTGCATGTAATTGTGACTTTTTTTGGTAATCTACTATGTGTGTATGTTCCATTATTTAAGCCATCACTCTACTAATGATGGGTATTCAAGTTATTAGCATTACTTTTCATTGGCTTTTAGTGAATATGCTGAATTAGCACCCATAAAGCTTGCACTACTTTACATATTCATTAAATAGTGTGTGAGAGTTTCACCATATTCCTATTATCGTAAAAATAACCTTTCTCTCCAAAAGATGTGTCAATTTGTTACATAAAAATACTACATATTTTCTACTTGATTTTGGATTTTCTTGTTATTTGTGAGGTTGGATTTATTTCCCAATGTTTATCAGCCATTTTAATGTTTTCTGTGAATTGTCTTTTCATGTTGTTTAAATATTTTTCTATTGAGCTGTTAAGATTTATTATTTATTTAGAAATACTCTTTATGTTTTAGAACACAAGGAGATCTGTTGTAAAGCACAAGAACTTAGACTGGTCTAGATGGAGTCCATTAGGCCAGAGACTTTGGTTATCTAGGGAATGCTTTTCTGTATCTTCCTAGAGCAAATTGTGTTCACATCATGTTGGGAACAAATCTTGGCATAGCACTGCTATCCTTGTTTCTTTCTGTAGCAACTTTTTTGTCTTTCATGAATAAATTAGAATTAATTTTCTTATTTTTCACACTTTATAAATGAGAAACTCATGCCTTAAAAATAGTGAAAAAGTTTAAAAATGCTGAAGTACAGAAACAAGATTATCTTTTCATGATATTTTAGGAACATAGATAGAACTTTTTATATATACAACACAGGGTGAGATGTTGATAGTAGGGTGGTAAAATATGACTTGGACAAATTTTCTGACATGGAAAATTTAGAGTTGAGTACAACTTTTTATTAATGAATTCCATAAAGACCCAGAAGTGAGGCACAGTGATACATAGCTATAATCCTAGCACTGAAAGAGATCCCAGTTGAAGTCCTGTCTGGGAAAGTTACCAAACCCTGTGAAAAAGGAAAGCAACTCCCATGAGAATCCACTTGGGCACCAGGAATTATATAAATGTTCACAATAGCAGTAAATAGAGGATTACAGCTGATAGTTATTGAGTGGTTTCATTATATCAGATGATATGATTTTTAAAATACATTTGTATTATAGGTTAAATACACACATAGCTGTATTTTGATTAGTTAAAATAAGAAGAAATTTATTTAAAAGTATTTCCATCTTAGTATTTTTTTAATTTGTGAGTATTAAAAATCTCTATGCAAAACTAGGCTTTCAAAAAGAAATCTCTAGTTTAAACTGTTGAGACCAATATACCAAGAGACAGGGTAAGGGATGAAATATCTTTCTAAGGACTGACACAAATGGAAAAATGTGTGTGTATGTGTGTGTGTGTGTGTGTGTGTGTGTGTGTGTGTGTGTGTGACTGCAGAATAAGATTTAGGAATTAAGGTATTAGAACGTGAGCCTCAATCTCAGTTTCTGGCTGATAACCTGAGTCCATCTCATGGTTTCCATTTTTGTTGTCTATTCTGAGATTTCAGATCTGGTAGGAGGAGCAGGGCTTCTGCTGAGGGTCACCAAGAACCTTCATGACAGTATTCTCTGGACGATGTTTGCTGGAGGCTCACACAGGCCTGGTGGGAGTTAAGTCTTCTGGGAGTTAAGAGCCAAGCCCAACATAAATGTGATGAAACAGGAACATATGGGCATCTGCTGTCAACACACACTTAAAACAAGATGAAACCAAACTGAACCAAAGCAAAACACGGAGAACAGTTGGGGCATCAGCACGGTTGTCCCCCTCTCTTCTGCCCCACTTACAAGCCCTGAACTGCAGGGCTTAGGAAGCCAACTAAGGAATCCTGGCTGGGAGCTCCTAACCCTCTAGTCCTCAGTAGCACCTTTCTCATCTCATTCCTGGTGGAGTCAGAGGGTTTAGAAAAGGAACAAATTACATGGCTCCACACAATTAAAGATGTGACACAAACATCATCACTTTGGTCCTCTCAGAGTAGGGCAAGAAAGCATGATAAATATGAAAGATATTGAAAAATATCCTTGATGTAACAATTGAAAATGAAAAAAGACATTTGCTCTTCCTCTGTCAGGTTTCAAGTACTTGTGAAGTCGAGAAAACACTGAATAAATCTGAAAATAAGTTGAATGCTGTCAGGTAGAAGATCCTGTATTTCAAAGAGATATTGCACTATTTTAAAGTAACTCTGCTGTCATCTTATTTTTTTAAAAAAATCTTTTATTCAATAAAGAATGGCTTTTCCTATGTTCCCAATTTTAGTAGAATTTGTATAATCCTTTTATACTGATTGAATACCCTGGACTTAAATCAGTAATGCTACATTTAGCAGCTTTAGTAAGGGGTGAGATTGGTGAGTCAGACCAGCCTCGTATGGTGAATGCAATTAGCAATTAGCAATTGCAGTGAGTAATTGTGTGTCTCTAACAAACAAGCAGTGAGTGAGGTTTCCGTAATAAATGCTCCTAGCTCCCAGTTAACAGATTTTGGAACCATTAGGGCACTTTTCCAATATTACAGGAAATCTTTTTGATTTTTTTTAGTTAACAGAGAGAGGTAAACAGAAAACTTTATCCTCAAAAGATAGAGTGTGTGAATCTAACTTATATTTTATGTCACTATTCATCAAGTGTTTCTCTTTTTGACCTACATGCAAATAAAAACTAGTGGGACACTTACCATATGTCAGGCCTTGTGCTACATGCAAATCAATACAATCGCCTCTAGAGCAACTCTGTGAGGAACTGTTTACCATTCTCATTGGAAAAAAATCCCCCAAAACTGAAGTGTGGAGAAGCCAAGTAATTTGTTCAGGATTGCATGGCTAACAGGTGAAAAATCTGCACCTAGGCCATCTGGCCTATAACTCAGTGCTTTTTATCTCCATGCTATATTGTTATTATTTCATCTCACCAAGCCAAAGCTGTTGTTAAATCAGTGTTTTTAAGTCTCAAAAGCCCTTGATCAATAACCCTAAAATTTCTGTGAAGTCCTATGCAAAAATGATATTTAGCTTTAACTTGACTTTTAATCAGAGCTGAATCAAAGATATTTTGAGCTCATAAAAATTCATTTCCACAAAGAGCTGCTTGAGAGAAAGTACACATCTGTTCACTGGGCCATTATTTCAGAGCTTCAAGGGGACGTGCAGGCCGGCTCTTTTCAGCATTGCACTAAAACATAACTCAGTGTGATGAGATCAACAAGCACCTTACATTTTAGTAGGCGACAACAGAGAATACAAAAAAGACTCAATTTTTCTGTTGAGCCATTGTGACTGAACTTGGCAATACCTGCTGATTGATGACCTGCTGGCTGGGCCAATTCAGGGGAAGAACTGACACAGATGTGCACAAACAATGTGGGGTACAGGCATCTATTCTCTTTTGAAGTGATCCAGTTTGGGGGGTTAGATTTATTATTTTCCTTTTTTTTTTTTTTCTGGAGACAGTGGCTCATACGAGGTTTTTAGGAAAGTGGAGAATGAGTATTTATTAGGCTTTGAAGTCAACTGTTCAGAAATTCCAAACCATATGCTGGTCAATGGGTTTGGTGTCAAAACAGGAATGATGGATAGAGAGGAGGACATTTCTTAAGAGTGTAGCTTGCAATCTAACTTCTTTGAGTGCCCTTAAGGGAGACCAATTTGTAAGGCTGGTATTTACTATTGCATTTGACTCAGTTGTGGCATTTACATAGTAATGTTTTCAGTTTAACTTGGGAGTGTTATTTTAAATCCTTTACATGCTGCATATAAACGTGTCCAAATGAGTTATCTTATGTGTTTACTGTTTTGCAGTGTTTGTCTATGTGCCTGTTTGAAATTGCTGTTTGCCAATCCCTGCCATTGCTGTAATATACTGTCAGCAGGGTCCCTTAACAGGGAATATGGTGCTTCTCTCTTGCCTCTAGGAACACATTCTTGTATTTGAGGCTTATACCAAATTCCTACTAATCCATGCTATTTCTTTTAATACGTATTCAGGTTAGTGATTTTTGGTTGTACTTTAGATTCCTCATCTTCAGAACAGCACAGAACCCTTGGTGGGCCTGAGGAATGTGTTATGTATGAGAAAGCCATTTGCCATTTGGGTAGGAGTGAGCTGAATTCAGCTGACCCGGTACGCAGAGATGTTCTGGGTAAATATTTTGCAATTTTCTCAGATGTACCAGGTGAACAAATAAGGACAACTTTATTTTCTATAATGACTTAATTCTAACTCAGTAATCATTTTTCCTGGTATCAGAACATTTACTTTGAGTAAACATTGGGGTCATTCAGTTAAATAATTTTTTTCTAAGTCAGTTCAGATTTTCTCCTCCCCTTTAGAATGACATCTGAGTTCTAGAGGACTTAATGATGTTGGGCCAGGTTTGGGCCACCTAGCCCATACTGGAATCTGCTAGGTTATAATGCTTTGGGCCTAGTCTAAGACAAGTCTATTTCTTCATGTCTAGATATCTGAGTTCTGGTAGTTCACAGATTGTTGATCTATTTGTTATAGTACTGATATCTGTCTAGTCCACTAAGGAGTGTGTGTGGTGTGTGTGTGTGTGTGTGTGTGTGTGTGTGAATTCAGTTTACTGTCATCAGTCTGGCAGAATGTGGTTTCTTATGCCCCCTGAGCCAATTGTGCTACTTCACAACTGTTGCTACTTGGGTAGAAACATTTAAGAATATTGTCACCAAACTGGTCTAAGAGGAGTGTCACAAACGTCTTCTATTCTCAGATTCTTTTTTTTTCAGGTTTTTGGAGACAGGGTCTCGCTTTGTGGTTCAGGCTGGCCCTGAGCTCAGCCTCAAACTCACATCACAATCCTCCTGCCTCTGCGTCCCGAGTGCTGGGATTACAGGCGTGAGCCACCACGCCTGGCACTGTGGTATGTGGTACTGGTTGCTGCTGGGTGTGGGTCTCCACACCCAGTATTGTTATGTGGTTACCGGGGAATCGAACCCGGGTCCTTGCGCTTGCGAGACAGGTGCCGGAACCACTGAGCTAACTCCCCGGCCCTATTCTCAGATTCTTAAAAAACCTATTTGTAGCCTATACTATTACCTCTTCCCATCCCACAGAGATCTTTATCAATGTCTTTCTTTCTTACTTTTGTCTGTCACCTCTAGAAATTTCCACATATCAAAAACATGGCATGAAATCTAAGGTTGCAAAATTGATCTTTGTATCAATCTATATCCTAAGATAACTTTTAAAGATACAGTCCTCCCTGAACTAGAACCTCACACATACAAAGTAAGGGTTCTATTGCTGAACTATAATCCCAGCTCAGGTGTCTGAAGTTGTTTCTTTCTTTTTTTTTTAAATTACACCTTCATTAAGTAGGAGTAGTTGCCTGTGTGGTTGAATTCAGTTGCTAGGTTACTGATACTTGTGACCCCCCCCCGCAAGCCTCTACTCTAGATGAGATGGTTAGTCTTCCTAGCATAGCCAGTCTCTCCACCTGATACCCGAGTGTGACTTGCCCATCTTGAGTCATCTTACTAGCAGGATCTATTAGATTTTCCCAAGGAAACCACATTAATAATGAAGATACTCCTATAGTTCAGGAAACTCCAGAGATCTAGAGATTATCCCTTAGGAACTCATACAAAGGCTAGACCTATCTTTCAGGAAGGCTAAATTCTTTACCACAAAGTAGAAGATCGACAAATCCCAATGTCAATAGTGTAAATTTTCCCATTGTTCTTTAGGGTCTGGTTCACTATAACCTTTCATCATAGAAGAATGCAAGTTTTAGGGTACTGGTCTAACATTATTGCTGTGACCACTCTGTGTACACATGTGCTCTCTGCAGTTTCTCATGCTTATCCCTTTGGTGAATTCTCTTTAATGTTTCTGTATTGTCTCCAGTCATTAGGCTAGAGCCTCAGTCCCAGCAGCACTGTGACATGTGCATTCGAGCCTCCTCATGTCTTAGGCACTTTCTCATTGCTGAAGCACAATACCTGATACCCACAAACACAGAAAGAGAAAGTTTATTTTGGCTAACAATTCTTAGAGATTTTAGAATAAGATGGAGTAAGATATATATCTGATGGCTAAGATTCATTCATGACTCAACCAGTTATCACACTTTTTTGTATTTTATTGACTATTTTTATTGACTATTTAGGGCATTTAATGGAGCTTAGAAGTTAATAGAAAGATATTATACAGATAATATCACATAAATACATCGAAATAGTGATAAGGCTTACAAAAATTATAGTGTTTTTAAATAAACAATAAAATGGAAAAATTTTAGATTGGAGGACAAGAAAATATTTATTGAGGAAGTGACATTTAATCCAAAATTTAAAGAAGGGAAAGTCTTAGCCATTTAACTGGAAATGCTGATTCGATTTGAGTTTGTAAGAATGGCATGATGTAAGCTCTGAATTTGGTCTCTGATCTTCCTTTCCACTCTGCTAAATGAGAAAAATGTTCTTAATTAAACTTGAGATTTAATGGCGCTTTAATCTAAGGCCCTGACTGGGCTCTGAGGTTTAAAAAGAAACTCAGTGGACACACATAGGGAGGTTGTGAAGAAACATTCAAAAGAACAGGCCCTTGGGAAGTTTTCATTTTATCTCATGACTCCTTTTTATCTCTTATGAGGCTCTTTTTACCTCTTAGGAGGCTGGCAGCTGTGGAATTCAACTCATGGGATCCACTGTGCTTTCATTCTGTGATGTATCTTGGGTAAATCATCAAGACAAGCTTTTTGTTGTGGTTTAAATCTTAACCTTTCCTCCCCGCCAATGATCATGTATTCAGGGGTTGGACTTCTGGAAGGTGACTGGACCTCGAGGGCACTATATTCACCAACAAATCAGTCTACTGAAAAGTTCAAAGCTGAATGTGCTGTCAGGGATGGATCTGGTTCGAAGAGATGGGAACTGGAGTCAACATCTCGAAGGGTCCCTGGCTCCTTTCTCTGCCTTCCGGCTGCCATGATGCATTTGGCTTTCCTCTGCATGTCCCTCTGCTTCTCTGCATCTGCCTTCGAGCTGGGTGACTATGGACTGAAACCATGAGCCCCGATAAACCTTTTCTAGTTTAAGTTGTAGATGTTGAGGATTTTGTTCCAGTGGTGAGAAAATGACCAAGATAATTATTTTGTACAGTTTGTTTTTACCAGGCAAAGAAACCAGAAGTTATAGTAAAATATTGTGAACTGTTCCTGGCTGAGATGAGCCAAGTGTGAGGTAATAAAAAGATTAAATGGCTTGAATTCTCAGCTTGAATCTTGGAATGAAGCTGTATTAAGCTTCCGAATAATCCCTGTGAGATACATGTGAAATATGATGAAAGGAAAAGGAAATCACTTTACCCATCTAAGCAGCGAAGAGTTTGGGCAGGGGCGCTAGTGGCAGGATTATTAGGCTGGCTAGAGAAAGATCTCTAGGTGGACTTCCTGCTTCAATCATTTGTATGAGTAGGTCTAGGAGGAAGACGCTGCTCTGTCCCAATCAGAGCTGCCCTCAATGTACCAACCACAGAGTATGCAGCTAAACTGGCCTAAACGAGAAGTTAATGCTGCCAAACCCAGAGCATTCAGCCTGCACATCTCTCCCCCAAACTAAACCAAATCCAACCAAACCAAACCAAACCAAACCAAACCAAACCAAAATATAACAAAGCAAGAATGGCCCTGCTTGGCTTACACTTTGTTCATCTCCCAAAGATTCATCAGATTATAGGTCTGCTTATTATCTGTGAGAAAGCCTGGGAAATAGAGTTGTTAAACAGAGTTCTGCCTTGGGATGGCAAGATCCACATTGTATAGAACTGTCAAGAGTGAGACGGTGTTCGAATCCTTTCTGGAAGCCATTAATGACAGTTGTTCGTTAAAGTAAACTCGAATTCCCAGAGAGATATACTAACACAGATGGCTTAGAGGGGTAACAGAAAGATTCTAAGAATAGAAAATCTTGGTCCTGGAAGATTAAGAGTGAGAGGAAATGTAGTGAAAGTATTTAAAATGTTATATTAGATAATAGAGATGAACTAGAACATTAAAACAATACAACTGAGGTCTGAAGTGGACAAATATAAGGGCTTCCCTTCACAGCAAAGCTGCATTCTTACACGGGTCAGCATGTTTGAATTAATCATAACTTGACCTTATGTGTAAGTGAATTTAGGGATGATAAATCACAAGTTGCCTCTAAAGGTGATTGCATTATTGATAAAAGAAAAAAGACAATTAGGTTTACCAATAACTGTTTCGTCACGCCATATGGATGACATTTATTTTTGTTTTTACTCATTATCTAAACCAGACAGTGCTATTTCCTAAGTGTTTATATGAAAAATCCTTTGAAAATGGCCAAGAATGATAAATGATAGGAACCAGGAAATTATGAAGTATTAAAGCATTAAGGAATATGTAGCCAAACAACAGTCTCCTGTCTGAGCCCTAGGTGTGCTTGAAGAGGCACTGTTTTCTCAAGTTGCTTGAATGGTTCTCTCCTTTCCCACAGTAGTTTCCACCTATGTGCATAGATGAGCACTTTACTGAATACTGAGGTGTCCTCTTCAGGGTTCTAGGATTCTGCCTCTGTACATCTCTTTCCTCCTTCATATTCTGTCCTGAGGACATCTGTTTTATTAGTCTCCTCAACCTTCAATTTTGTCTCAGTGTCGGAGTCTCCACCAAGTTCTGTCCCAGGTCCCTTACTGTGCTTTAATCTAGAAACTCTTCCAAGATAATAAGCTGGGGCAGTACTAGGGCCTACCTCGTGTGTTTTCAGTCTCCAAAGATTCATTGCTTGGTGTAGAACATCTTGAAAGCCTATTCTTGCTAATTTCTCTCAGACTTTATTTCCTGGTTTTTTCAACTGGAAGGGTAAATCTGGTCTTTGTCATTTCCTTTTGTCTATAAGCAGAAGTCTAGACAGTACTGTGTTTAAAGGTTTTATCTATTATACACATGTGCCCAACTTAATTCCTGATAGATATGTGGTTCTTTTTCTCTTCTCTGCTGCTGAACAGCTTGATACAAAGGTTCAGATATCTCTAAGGGGAAAAAAGAGGAATATATTATTAATCTACTAGATATTCCTTGAATATTTGGGAGAGATTATTACGGCTTATTTTAAAGAATATGTTGAAAACTTAGAAAAATAAAAATTGATAGAAAATAAATGAAAAGAGTAGGCAATTATTAAAGGAAGGAAAATGTAATTCTAGTACTCAAGTTGGCTGGACTTTGACAACATCCATTTGCCCTTAATTCTACATACATTGACTTGCTGATTTAACATGATTGTGATATAATACATTGGGAAGGTGAGAGCGGTGGTGTGCTACCAGAGAAAGAGGTGAATCAAAAATGTCTAAGACTGATAGAGGTCTGAGCACAACCCTTGGAAATTGCTAAAATGGAGTTTGATTGGAAAGTGGGGATAGAACATGATACTGCTTTTTTGGGGGGCAGAAAGTGCTAAAGAGGGAACAGATCTTTGTAATATTATTAATTTTGTAGATATGTACAGGTAGTATTTTAATTTTAAGTGAAAGGACTTAGCTGTAATTTAAAATGTGCAACCTATTCTGTTAAGTAATAAGAACAATGATACTATTAACATTTACATTTTGACACAAGAATTCCTCCGGGGTTGGGAATAATATTGTAAAGGGTCCTGATGATGTACAGAAGAGAGCCACTGATTTAGATCCACTGGACTTAATAATACTTTGTTTCAAGAATTTCCATAAATGCATGTTTTCACCAGGGAAACCTCTATATGGGAAATTTAGGGTACATTTTTTCCTTTCCTAGTACCTGGAATTGAACTCAGGACCTTGCACTTGCCAGGCAGGTGCAGCACCACTAAGCTACATCCTGGCCTTTGACACATTTTTTTCCCAAAGATGTCATGCAACTTCCTTAGGACCAGAATTTCATCTTCATGCCACCAATCACACTGTATAGTCAAATTCCTACTATGTTTTCTAAAGTAATTCTATGTTCCCTTGATTTTACATATAATTTAAATGCCAACTGCCAACACATCTTTAAAAATTTGGAAACTAAAATTATGCAGTTCTTATTGTTTGTGTTCTACTTTTTCTTCTTGCAAGAGTTGGGATATTAACACGTGGGTGAGTATCAGCAAACTCTGGTGAAATTAAGCTCAACACTAATAAGACATATTATATGCTGTGATGTACCAGGGACTGCATTAAGTACTCTGCATATTACTTCACACAAGCTCCACAGTCAGGGTTAGGTGCTGTGGTCAGTGCTTTTTTCTTTTATGTTGAGGAAAAACTGAGACACAAGTTAAGTCACGTGGTTAAGATCAACCAGTTAACAAGTGAAAGAACCAGGTGTTTTTATACTATGGCAATTTGACTCCACACTCTGTGTATTCTATTTCCAATGTCAGGATCATGGACCATCCCATTTACTTTATTTTGGTTTTAATTGGTATTAAATTATTAAAATATAAATTGGTTATTTTGACTGGTGATGATGCTCTAGAGATTACAGGTGATCTGGAAGGGGAGAGCATTATATTTCAAAAACTTAAAAATGCACTTATTATCTTCTAAAGGTAGAAACAGATAAGTGTGAGAAGGCAAGAACAAGAAACAAGACTTGACGTTAGGGTTTGGGTATGAGCAGCAGGTGCATGAGGAGCACTGTGCCCCGCAGCCCAGAAGCAGGTGGTAGAGTCTCTGGGCTGGGACGCTGTCATGTGCAAGGCACCGTGTGTTTCTTTTGCGTTTGTTAAGGCACTTATGCTTCCATTGTTCCTCATCTCTAAGCTCAGTATAAGCAAAGAGACAGTGCTTCTATCAGATTTCTGCTGCCACCAATGTGAGGTGGTTATTTCTGTTGAATAACTGCAGTTGACTGTGAAAATTCTCCTTTCAAGCCCTCAGGACAGAGGATTTCACTCTACTTCCTCTCACCAGCTACCACTATACTCAGAGACATCACCAAACACAAGATATTATCATTATTAAAACATCGCTACACATTTCTTCCCTTTACACATTTGCTGGAGAGCATTCTTGATTAGCCATTTGGAGTACCTTCTATCCCCTTCTCAGCATCTTGAAAATATATTCATCCTTTGCTTCCTGTTCTCATTTCTAGAAACTCCCTATCTTACAGCTCAGCTGAAACCACAAAGTAGCCAAAGGAACCTGCTGGTCTAGCACCATTATTATCACACCTGATGCTCATACAGGTCTCTGGTAAAGGATTTTGGAATGAAGGCTTTTGGACAGAGGAGTCTTTTATTATTATAAATTCTCTGTTTACTTTCAAAGTCAAAAAGTATTCCCCACTGTCAGAGACAGGAAGAAATGCAAGTATGTGCACTTTTGCAGCGTTACATGAAAGGGGGACTAGCCACAAGCTTTTAAATGCAATGCGCACATTGCCCCCTGGTGGCAAGATGCATAGATAATCAATGAGCGGGTCAAATACTCTGATGGAAAAACCAAAAAGTGAACAAACAGGGAACCAAACTCAGCATCACCCAATCAGAGAGCGAGGGAATGAGGAGGAGGGACAGATGTCCAGTGATTCTCTGACTTCAATCCTGCTATATTCAGCTATGTTAAATCAAGTAGAGTATTTCACATTATATTTAGAAAACCCCTCAAGGACAAGTTTTCTTTTTTAAAGGTATCATTTCAAATACTCCTGGTTTTTGCATAGGACATTTCTATTTCTATATATATTATTTCAGATTCCTTTAGTCTTATTATTCATTTTTGGATTTGTTATATACAGTTTGTGTCTTATGTATGATTCACATATTATCTTGTCAGTCTATCGCTTTTTAAAATCTGGTTTCTACTCCTCTGTGATTGCTGACTCTAAGTCTGTGGTTTTATCCTGCTGGTTAGTCATTTTGAGCTTGAAGTAATTTTTACAAGTTTGGGATTTATTTCCATCCAGTATTACCTCTATTGGAAGTGCCCCATAAGGACTGGATGTGGACCTCCTTTCCCTGGTAATAGCTTATTGAATTTGAGTAGATACCAGGCTCATCAATTAGGACTGAAAGTATATGAACAGAAGTTATATGGTATTTGATACTAGAGCTATAAAACCCTACAGAGTTTGAGCCATAGTCTTCCCGTGGTTATTTGGATAAAGTCTCACAGGTTACAGTGAGATCTGGTCTCCTGGGAGGAGAACTGAATGTACACCCACAGAGAAGTCAGTTCAGGAAGAATGGCCAAATGATGATTTTCTTCTTCCTGTGAGATCCAACTGTGTTTCTTGCAAATGTATTTTATGAGAGTCTCCACTATCCTTTCAGAACAAATTTTTTCCTTGGCCTAGTTTGATTGAGTTACATGAAAAATGCTATAAATTCCAGGTCCCTTAATCCCTTGTTCCATACATTGCAATTGATTTTTATAAAACTTTTGCATATATATATGTTCATTAAATTTAATTTTGGTTGTTTTGATCCATATTTATTGTTGTCTGAAATGATTTTTATCTATAGTTTATGACACAAATAAACACATTAGCTACCAATCTCAACTTTGTGCTATTTCATATTTGAAGGGCATGTCTTATGTGAATTTATGTTAGCTGGGAATGGGCCAGGATGAGGGATAAAATCCTGTAGTGCAGAAATACAGGTGTTTCTTGATACCAATTGTATAAATATGGACATATTTGGAATTTCTTTGGATTAAATTTATGCATACTAAGCATGTACCACTGAGTTCCAATGCCAGCCTCTATATCTGGCCATTATTTTTTTTCAGCTGAAGATCTACCAGCCATAGAATCGTGTGGAATGGCAAAGAGGAAAGAGAAGATAGTTTGGAGAAAATTGAGTATAAGCTTGAGTCTGACTAGATTTTGGATTATTCCAATCTTCAGTGTCCACATCTGTAGGATGTAAATAATAGTACAAACATTATTTTGTGATGAGTATCTCAAATAACATTGAAGTAACAGAATACAGAGGTCAAGAATGCAGAATTGGGCCGGGGATTTGGCTCAGTGGTTCCGGCACCTGTCTTGCAAGCACAAGAGCCTGGGTTCAATTCCCCGGTTAACCACATGCAATACTGGGCATGGAGACTCATGCCCAGCAGCAATCAGTACCACATACCACAGTGCCGGGTGTGGTGGCTCACGCCTGTAATCCCAGCACTTGGGAGGCAGAGGCAGGAGGATTGCTGTGATGTGAGTTTGAGGCTGAGCTGAAGGCCAGCCTGAACTACAAAGTGAGACCCTGTCTCAAAAAACCTAAAAAACAAACAAACAAACAAAAAAAACCAAAAAAAAAAAAAAAAAAAAAAAAAAAAAAAAAAAAAAAAAAAAAAAAAAAGAAAAAGAAAAAAAATAATGCAGACTTTAGGCTAGTCTATTATAGTGTGTAGTATTTATAGGTTAACTCTCCTCTTTCTGACTCTGTGTTTATGCACAAAGTGTCTAATTTCTGTACACTTAATTTTCCTTATCTTTAATGCAGGCTAATTACTGCACTTACTTTATAATGTTGTAGTGAAGACTAAATGTATGCAAAGCACTCAGAACAATACTTCATGTATATGAAACACTTGACAAATGTTAGCAATTATTGTGGATAGTACAATAAAGACTTGTGATAAATATATCACTCAACAAATGATATATGCTACTATTTAAAATTTTCCTAATTATATGAGAAACTAAGTTGTCAAGAGTCTTACAAACATTTGAGCAATTTAAGTGCACAGAAATTTCTTGAGTTTAGCAGCCTTACTTTAGAATGTCTTTAGAGAACTCATTCTAGCTTATACAGATAACTGCTTGATTTTCTAGGAGCTCAGTCATTCTGTGTTAATAATCCGCTGTACAATGTTGTTAGGTATCAATCTTTTCCATATTCATGAGTTCGCAATTTCCTTCATTCTCCATAGATTTTTCAGAGACTTTGCTGAAAGCTTCTGAAATTATGTTAGAAAGCTCTTTTCTTTCTGATGTTTGGAATTAATTGAAGTGATCCAGAAATCATGATTATTTGAAAGTATCTGAGGTATTGATCAATATTTCTTCATTTGTCATGGTTTTCCATAACTTCACTTCTTTGTTTTTTAGTTTTAATTACTATATTCTGCTTCATGAAAAATAAAGGATGAGTCCAGGGGCTGAGATAGTTGTGCTTTTGATATCTCATTTAAGCAATCAGTGCTTAACCTAAGATTGTGAAAATTTATTACTGTTTTTTCTAAGAACATTGCAATCATAGCCCTTGCACTAAGTTCATGACTCGCTTTCAGTCAGTTTTTTTGTGTGATGTTAAGTAGGGCCAGTGAGTGAGAAGAGGGCACAGTGGTGATATTGGGGATCAGGTTGGGGTGTGCCTGGGTGTGCTGAGCTGTGGGTGGGTCCTTCCCTGTTGGGGTAGTCAGGAACCAGAAGAAAAATAGGCATCAGGTAGCAAAACTGCTAAGGTGGGACTTGCTAATTCCAAGAATACTTTGAGTCCTTAACCTACCTTTCTTTCTTCATCCCAATTCTATACTTCTGTGATTATTTTAATTTCTACTTCACAAGTGAGACACTAAACCTTTGAGACATCAATTAAATTGGCCAAATTTAATGAACTTGAACAAAACATTAGAGTTGAGACTAATATCCAAGTCATTCAGAGTCGAATGTCTAAGCATCTTACCTGAAGGACAAGGGAGAGCTCACTTAAGTGAGAGGGTCTCAGACCTTCTGCCCAGACCCCATTTTCAAAAAAAAGAACATTTTGTGCACTGTAATTAGATGATTTTGTTTTTTCTCTCTTCTAATAATGTTCCAAAAGGCTGTGTGTGTGAGAACAAAGCTCCCTGACTTGAGCTTCCCAGCCTCATGGTACACAGCATCTGGGCCCTTGTGGTTTTTGAGCAGTTTTCTTTGCATCTCTGGCACTGTGTCGTTCAGAAGACAGTAGTACACAGCTGAGTCTGATACTTGGACTGAATATTTTACAATGGGGGAAATTTTTTCTTTAATTTGTTTTCTACCAAAATTTCTACTGTTTTCCATTGTCTCTCTCTGAAGAAACTGAAGACCTTTGTTGGGATACTGGACATACCAGAAAAGGGTAGGATACCCTTTAGATGTATAATTGCAATCTATAGTCACGGATGCTCCTTCTGAGACAATTATTTGGCCCATCTGCTTGACTGAATTGCCACTTGTTCCTCCTGTAGGTGGAAAGAGTGTGATTGTATTAAGTTTTGATCAGAATACCCCTCTTTTATAAATTAATTGATTTTATTGGTGTATTTTCTATACACATCATGATCATAATTGACATTGAGAATTTGTACCAGTATATGATACAACTTAATTCTCATTTTTTCCCAATCCTTTGCTCACCCTACAACTCCCCACCCTGGATATACATAAGCTTTTTTTTTTTTTTTTATCATCACATTGCCCCCCTCCCCTTTTGAGATAGGGTCTCATTATGTAGTTCAGGCTGGCTTTGAGCTCACTATGTGAGCCCAGGATAGCCTTGAACTTGTGGCAATTCTCTTGCCTTAGCCTCCTGAGTGCTGGGATTATAGGTGTGTACCACATGGCTGGTACAGTTATAGTTTTTGTAGAGGATTTTATTTATTTTTAAATATGAAAAAGTATTCCAATAAAATATACTCACCAAACAGTAAGATCAGAATTAGAGAATGAAGCAATAAATCCATTGTTAGTGTTTCAGGCCCGCCGAGGTGTTCAAGAACAAAGGAGATCACAGTGGTTCTCAGAATTCTTGCATAAATTATAATTGAAGTACCCCATGTGACAAGCTAAGGGAGTCACCTAGGTCTCAAAGACCTGCTCTGTGTCTTCCAAGACATACTTCTAGGAACTTATCATACCGTAATGAGCCCGTTATCTTTTGGACATATTCTAAAGGAGAATGTTTCCTACTGGATCTTAGACAGGTCAGAAGTTTAGTCACTAACGTTGTTTTATTTATTCTTGTTGTAACAAATACAGGTTTATATAAACCTTATTCATATGCCTCAGGATTTCCTTTAAGTAGAGTGCACTGAAAATACATTTTGACCAAATGTCCAATGGTGAGATGTTAAAGCAAGTATTTAACCTAAGGTAAAGCTAAACTTGAATACCAACAAAACATTTGAATTAACTTCAGGGATAGAAGAATAAATCTGAAGTTGTATTTAAAGTTTAATGATGTCATTAATTATAATCATGTCATCAAAAGTTAAGCAATCAAATTTTAAAATTTTATCATTGTAATAATGGAGCTATAACTTCTCACTGTATTTCACATTTGCAAAATTCTACTGAAATTATTAGTGACTCAACATAGTGTTTGGTTCTTTTTGGAAGAGAGTAATATTGAGGTATACTTACACCTTTTAAAAAAAATCTGAACTTCAAGATTTGAACAGTTGTGACAATGATAATACAGTTTTATTGACAATTCCTGAAGAGTGAATTTTATTGCTCTAATATTGTTCTAGTTTTCCCAACTGGTTGTTCTTTCATCTGTGTTTATCAGATATGGCATCATTTTATCTAGTTTGGCAGAACTGACAAAATTTCACCCTTAGGCTAGAAGTCATGTGGCTTAGAAATGAGTATTTACCACTTTTATTTATTGTTATATAATGAACATTTCAAGATAAGTGATATCTATTTGGGAAGTGGCAAGAGAGATCCTTGGAAAAATGAAAAAGAAATGAGAAGGAATTCCACAATTATTTGCATACACGTGTCTGTGTGTGCATGTGTGTAAATATTGCTATCTTGATAGGTGGAAAAATGAGTTGTATTTTTTTATGTTCCTCTGATTGCTAAAATATTTGTATACCTCCTTATAAGTGATCACTTGTATTAACTTTTTTGTAGAGTTCATTTTTCCCTAAGGATGTTAATATTGTGTTGTTGATTTATAAGGTATTTTAATTATAAGGAGGCCATCAGAATATAGTATGTGTTTTAAATAGCTGAGCCAAAGGGCATTCCTTCATTACATTACTAGGCTTGTAGGTTTGATCAAAGGGCTATGACGACTGGGCAATTTCTGCATGTGGAAGGAGGCTTTATTTCTAACCTAATGAGCCTGAAACCTTTGTGATTTTTCTCTTCATTTAGCCTGATGTCTCAGAGAAAATGTTCTTTAATGCTTTTTATTGAGTGTTAGACCTACCAAAGGAAGAAGGTTTGTACTCATTTCGCATGTGCAATTCAGTATCAGGTGGTCACATGTCCCTCTGTTTGGGTCACTGTATCTCTAACAGTTCTTCCTGGAAAACCAAAACTTGTATTAGAATGAATGGAAATGGCTTTGAATCTAATTAATAACTGAGATATAACAAAACCAGGTAGAAGTGTAAACTGCCGTTCTAATTACCAAAGGACAATAGCACTGTGGTGGAGGTCAAGGTCACAGATCAAGGTTGCTCTAGTCCTGGGGACTGTGGAGAGTCCGCTTTTTCCTGGATTGTGCTGCTTCTCCTGTCTTGACACAGAGCACCGTGAAGGCTCTGACTTCACTGGTTGAACTTGTTTACTTTGGGGGAGCTTTTCTTTTCATACTCGTTTTTCTTTCAGTTAAGAAGCCTCAGGTTCCTTAATCTGACTGGGTTTTTGGAGGTATATTCTTGGCATGGATCTATATGGGAATCTTTCTTATCTTAAATAAATGTAGATGTACAGGTGCTTCTGCACGGGAGGAAAAAACAGCACAATACCACACCATGGTACCTTACTCTTTATTCAGGTTTATTATGTTTATTACACTAGGGGCTAGAAGAGGGAAGTTCCAGCTTGTGAGACCTGTGCTGCCCTTCATGCACCTAATTAAGCCAGTACAAATTAGTAATGATGGGGATGACAGCTAATATTTGCTGAGTGCTTGACACTGAACTAGAGGCTTTGTATGTGCCACTCCACTTGACCATAGGAAGTAGTAATAATATTCTCCCCATTTTTCAGGTGAGGAAACTGTTGATTGAAAAAGCTAATTAAAACAAGGTCACACATTGCTCAACAATGGTGAAACCAGCACTGAACACCAGATCTGTCTCTCTATTCCCTAAGGCAACAGGTGTTTTTGTTCAGATTATTTGACTGTAACTCACTAGGCTCCAGGCTGAGTCTGTCAGTCAATAGGAGTTCAGTATTTGTTGATTTAATGAATCAATCAGTGAGCACATGGAATAGATTTGTGTGTTGCTTAATGATGCAGATATGTTATGAGAAATATGTCATAAGGTGATTTTATCACTGTGTGAATATCGTGATGCATCCTTACTCAAGCTTAGGTGACACAGTCACTCGATATGAAAAAGTTAATCACAAGCAAGTATATATGATGAGAGGTAAGAGGCCACTGCTGGTATAATATGATATACTCTTTTACAGTAAGCTTTTAAAATAACGAGTGCACTCTAAAAATAGCTATGACATAGTTAGTGTATAAAAAAGAAGCATAGTTTTTTATTATCATTATCAAGAACTATGTAGTATACAGAATTCTATGGATGATACTTTTATCTGACTGGCTGTGCAGTAAGCTTGTCTACACCAGCATCAGCATAAACACATGGGCAACAGGACTTTTAAAATTCATTTTAATCATATGGGACCATACCTGTGTAACCTGCCTGACTTAAAAATTGCTGTGTGGTGCATGAGTACACTTGATTTCAGAGCTTTCAATTGAACAAGGCATCTATATGCTTCTGAGGTTTCTTTTTTTTAATCTTTGCTCCTTGCTTTAGCATGAGAGATGATGAGAGCTTGAGCCAAAAGCCCCAGATTGATTGTGCTAATGACTTTTAATGATGATGCAGTTTCTACTATGAAGAAAGAACTCTGAAATGCAGTCAGGAGAGAGCAAAGTAGGAGATGTTGTATTTTGTCAAACACTTTTTCTGCATCAACTGAGATGAACGTATGGTTTTGGTCCTTGAGTCTGTTAATACAGTGTCTTACATTTATTAATTTACGTATGTTGAACCATCCTTGCATCCCTGGAGTGAATCCAACTTGGTCAGGGTGTATGATCTTTTTGATGATTCTCTGTATTCTGTTTGCCAGTATCTTATTGAAGATTTTTGCATCAATATACATTGGCCTATAGTTCTCTTTCTTGGATGAGTCTTTCTCTGCTTTTGGAATCCAGATAATGGTTGCTTCCAGAAATGGATTTGGGAGTACTGCTTCCCTTTCAATGCCATTAAAGAGTTTGAGAAGTAGAGGCATTAACTCTTCTTTAAAAGTTTTATAGAATTCAGCTGTAAAGCCATCAGGATGAGGGCTCTTCTTTGTTGGCAGGTTTTTTAAAAACTACATTTTCAGTTCCACAGATTGATATTGGGGTGTTTAACATTTCTATATCTTCTTCATTCAGCTTTGGAAATTCATATGTATCTAGAAATCTACCCATTTCTTCTAGGTTTTCCATTTTGTTGAAGTACAAATTTTCAAAGTAGGTGTTTCATATCCTTTGGACTTCCTCTGGATCGGTGGTAATTTCCTCCTTTTCATTCCTAATAGTATAGATGTTAGCCTTTTCCTTCCTTTGTTTGGTAAGGCTGGCTAAGGGTTTGTCAATTTTGTATATCCTTTCAAAAACCAACTGTTCAATTCATTGATTTTTTGATATCATTCTCTTAGTCTCCATTACATTAATTTCATCTCTGATCCTTATAATTTCTTGCCTAGCACAAGCTTTGGGTTTTTCTTGCTCCTCTTTTTCTAGTTGTTTGAGTTTCAGCATTAGATTGTTCATTTGAGATTGCTCTGTTTTCCAGATGTAGGCATTCACTATTATGAATTTTTCTCATAGAACTGCTTTCATTGTGTCCCATAAATTTCTATACAATGTTGTCTAGACACCATCTATAGGCCAAGGCAGAAAATGCTTCTTACTTTGAAATTATAAAAAACATGGAAAAACTCACGTTTGATTTGATTTGACTAGAGCTTTTTTAAATATATTTTCCCCTCTATGGATAGATATCTGTTTGCTTCTGGGTTTCCACTGCTGCTAGCATCCTAGCTGAAGGGGTTATATTTAGTTTGCAATGCCAAGAGAATGAAGCATCTCACTAGCTCAGAGGTATGTGAATGTTTATCTGCCCCCACTACACAATTATCAAGTTACTACAAGATCTTTTTAATGCTCCTTCTACAATGTCAATTTCTGAGGAGTTTGTTTGCAGAGGGGCAACTCAAGCTTAAAATCAGGGCCAGTTTTATATGTGCCAAACCTGTGCCATCTCATAGAACCTTGCACTGAGTAGGCCTTGAGCTTAGTTCAAAACTCTACCATCACTATCTTGATATCCTTTGAACAAGAAGTTCTATCTTTTCATTTTGCACTGAGCCCTGAAAATTACACAGAAGTTTTGCTAAAGGTTTATGGCTCTTAGACGCTCAGAAACTGAACGTTCTTCTCCATTTATTGATTATTCACCCTTGTGCAGAACCATGAGGTGCAGAGTTCTTAATGACACAGCTGTTCACAGAGCTATGTTAGGCTTTCATTTTCCCTTTCTGCACGTTTTCCATTACTCTCATCGCCACAGGACAAGTTTGGAAGGTCCTTAACATGCCTAACTTTGAGTAGGGTATGTTGCATAATAGAAGGAAGCATCATATTGCCTTCTGGGAGATGTTTTCACAAAAAACGTTGTATCCGAGATCAAGATTCCTTCCTTGCATTTTGCCCAAACTCACAGGTCATCTGCAGTCAGAGATACCCCAGCAAGGCTGTCAATGTTCTTCTATCCCTTTTCCATTACCAGCAGCAGTAGCAACAGCTGTTCTTGAATGGCTTTTGCTTGTGGGAGCAGTTCTGAGCTCAGAGTAACTCCAGACTCTATTGGTCCTGATGTTAATATAATTCATTCCCTGCATTCACAGTGGCCACCCAGAGTCTACTCTTAGTACAGCAGCCAGAGCCAGACTCATTAATGGAAGTAAGATCACATCACTCCTGTCTCCAATCCTCTTATGGTTTTTTAATTTCACCCAGTTCTTAAGGAAGTCAGGCATTTCCTACCTTAGGACTGGGTCATTTCCTTACTTGGAAAGCTCTTCTCCAGATATCTTGAAGACTCATTGGCTCATTTTTGTCAAGGGTTTGCTCCAACGTTACCCTTTCAGTGAGACTACTCTGATATCCCACCTAATATTACAAGTGAAAAACCTTCTGGTACCAATCAAGACTCACCATCCCCTAACATGCTCTGATTTGTTTCCAGAGCCTCATCTTCCAATGAGTTCTGTATTATATTTAATGTTCAGGTGCAATTTCTATGAAATCTGCTATCTTTATGTATTTTCTTAAATATACAGCTCAAATGACTAGAAGAGTCTAGTAATGGTGGCTATCTGATAGACATTTGTGTAAGTTAATCATTTGATCTGAGGACAAACATGCTTTCTGTATTACGAGGGAACTGAAGACATTTCCCCTGTGGCCACACACATTCCTTCTACATCTGTAGCCAACTAGCTGCCTGTGCTTGTGCATCTCACATTCTGAGAAGTAGAGGTAATTGGTTGCCAGCAGGCTGGTTTCCCTGAGAAGGAATTGATTTTCATAATAGAGCTCCTGCTCATCCTTGAGTCAGGAGATTTGGTAGAATGTTGAAGTGGCAGGGCAGGACAGTAGGCTGCAGATTTTCTTCATGATCACATAGTTTGGAGCCTTTCCCTATGTTGGAGCAAGGTGTGATGCTTCCACAAGAATGTGGTTTATACTTGTCCTGATTCAAGTGATATCTCTTTCTTAAGGTCTGGCATTGACCTTACTAGATTGCTGTGTGGGGCGCCTGGAGAAATTGTACATCAGTTCTTGCTCTTGTCTTTATGAGTTTCCTCCAATAAACACTGCTCTAGAAGGTTTGACATGTATGTTGTTGACCTGACATATAAAACATTTAAAATGACATAAAAACTTTGGCAAGTAGATAATATTTTTTCCTGTACTTTTTGATGAGAAAACTAAGGCTTAAATCCAGGCTAAACTTGCCTAAGGGCACAGTGTTTACTGTAGCAGTCGAATACCAAGGAACTCCTTGTGACATCCTCTATGGTGTTTGTACTATTGTATTATTAGGCTCTCCAATTTTAAATTATAATAGTTTCAAGAGTGGTATTTTTGTTCCTTTAGATTGATTTTCCCCATGTGACCCTTTTACCATAAATTCTGGGAGATGGATCTAATTGATTTAGGAAAAGTATATTACAAATGCATCCAATGAGACCAGAGTCAGTTCTTGACTTTGTATTTCAAAATAGACATTGAAAGTTTTAAGAGGAAAAAGTATGTTTAAAATAAAAGTATTTTTGAATTTCAGAAGTCACACACCCAATACATTTTCTTTATGAAAATTTGCTTATCAAGGGTAGAGAATGAAGCTTCAGGACAGTTTTTATTGAGTCTTGAATCTAAATCCTGAGCTAGCAATGCTGATGATAAAAATGACAACATAGAATGTCTGTCTAATGAAAGGGAACTTTCATCACTTACCTCTCTAGAAGTTTAAGAGAATCTGGTTTTGCAAACTAATCTACTCCAGGGTAATTTAGGTATAATAGAATAGAAACCAGCTATGTTCTTTAAAAAAGTTCTCTTCTAAAAACATCTGTAAACACTTGGTTTTCTTGAGTGAGTTTATGGAATTAAAAACTATCTGACTTCTCAGCATTCCTTACTGTGAAGGTGCGTGGTGCACAGACTAAGTAAAGATTGTAGCTGAGTTTCGGGGTCAGTAACTTCCACGGGAAAAGAGGAGGAAGAGAGAGAGAGTGAAGAGGCACATGGTGAATCTCAGAAAAACTCCTAGAAGTGTCACGTGATATTTAATGCATGTTTTACTGACCAGAGCTTGGCTTATGGCCGTACTTAGCTGAAAAATGTTTGGGAAACACAGGCTTTATTTTGGAGCAGAATTTAGAAGAAGACAGAAGAATGGATAGAGGAAAAAGTAGCAGGCTGACTCAGAGAGGCCACGGAAGAGTATTGTATAATGATGAAACTATCAAAGAATGGATGATTTCCTCGATGTTATAGAATGCTAAAAAAACTTGGTGAAGAGATACAAGTCATCAAAAATATTTCCCAAAGCATTACAGCTAAATAAATGAAACAAAACTTTTTTTCTAGAAATGCTTGATAAAATGAGTGAAAGATTTTAAGTCCTTTAAGAATATGACACATTTAACAGAAAACAAAAACAAAAGGTTTTATGATATGATAAAAATT
>PVIR01025033.1:0-25296 GCA_004026965.1 Petromus typicus | reverse complement strand
TTCTTTCTTAATTTCCTGGGCTTCTGCTTGTAGGTGTTTAAAAGGTTCCAGTGCTTTTGCTATCTTGCATTCTATCAGCTCCATGATTTCCTCTTTAGCTTTATTAATCATCATGTTGACAGTGTCCAATATCTCTGCTTTCATCTCAGAGATCAGTTCTTATTTCCATTTTACTAGATCTGCTTTGGTTACCATTTCCGAGGGCTCTGGAGACTGGGCTTCACACTTCTCTATCTCCCTTCCCCCTGTGTTATTTGGAGGTGAGGATCTTTGTGTCTGAGATTTGGAGTGTTTCCTCGTCTCTGACCTGCCCTTTTTTCTGGCACTGTTTGTTCCAAGTTACTTTCCTTTTAATAGTTAGGAACCTTAAACTAGCAGTGTTTCCTGGGTTGCTCTTTGCAGTTTGTATTGGGACCAATACAAGCTGACTGGGTGTGCTTCTGCAGTTACTCAGTCCCTGGGCACTCCTCTGTCGTGGGCCTGGAGACAAGTAAACTCCAAACCCGGCGCAGATTCAGTGACCTATTGTGTGGTATTTTAGTGTTTGCTTTGTAATTAGAGATTTCAACTCTCTATTTAAAAAGTCACATTAGAGTGATATCATACAATTTCTATCATATTATAGAAAGCTTAGTATCTTTTCCTTCCATTTCTTTCCTCCTGGGTTTTTTTGCATTGTCACATTTTTTTGTTATAATGCAAACTCAATGAATCATAAATCGTAAACTCTTCTAAAATATGTTTAAAAATAAATACCTCACAGGTATGCACATAGTAATGATTATCAATATTCTTCACCCTCTTGCACAAAGCAAAATTTCTGTTTGATAATATTTAGTCTTACTTTTTTGAAGTTTTTTTTCTTGTAGTAAAGGTATTACTGATTGTCAATTCTTAAAGTTTTTGTATACTTCAAATGCTTTTATTTCATATTAATATTCCCTAGATAGAAAAACAAGTATTTTTATCTGCATACTTCATACAGTGCCACTTATTGTTAGCATTTCTTCGTCAGAATTAAAAACATGTGCTCGCATTCTTGTCTTTGTTCCTTTACTTATTATGTGTCTTTTATTTTCTGGCTCATTTAAATTATTTTATTTACTTTCTCTTTTGTCAGTGAATGTTTCAAATACTTTCTTAATAGCTTTGACAGATTTTTCACTCTCTAGAAAGCAAATATCAATTAAATGGTCAAATTTATCTTTAAAATTAGGAGTTCTTAAAACATAGATTTTTATCTTTCAAGATCAACAATAATAATGTGACTACAGACTTTATTATGATTATCATTTTAGAGAACTTTGATTAAAATGTTCTTTTCTTTTGTTATAATCATTTATTGTCACTGGATTTTGTGAAAATTTTGATTTAGAGCATGTATCATTTTAAAATTATTTTTTCAAATATTTTGTTTTATTCACACTTTCTATTTATTTTTAATTTCTATCTCCTTTTCTCCTCTTTCTCTTTCTCCCTTTCCCCTCCTTTATTTCTCCCTCCCTCTTTCTTTTTGTTTTGATGATAGCTTAAAACCAGAGCCTGGTGTGTGCAAAGCATATGCTTTACCATGGAGTGCTACATTAAGAACCCCTTCATTTAAATACTTTTTTTTTGCTATGACTTCAAGTTCATTTTCTTCTTACTATCTCTTCTGCTTCTAAATAGAGTATATTTTATCTCATTATTTCATCAATAAGATTGTCTTAACATTATATTTTCTATTTTTATGTCTTTACTTAATTAAATGTGCTCTACTTTCTTGTACCTATAGGCTACTCAGTTTATCATTTGCGTTATTTCTAGTTTTATTTTAATCAATATTTGTCTCATGATGTATAGACTTCATGGCTTAATATCTTTTTTTTTTTCTTTTTGAGACAGGGTCTTGCTTTGTAGTTCAGGCTGGCCCTGAGCTCAGCCTCAAACTCACATCACAGCAATCCTCCTGCCTCTGCCTCCTGAGTGGTGAGATTACAGGCGTGAGCCACCACGCCCGGCACTGTGGTATGTGGTACTGATTGCTGCTGCGGTGAGTCTCCATGCCCAGTAGTATATGTGGTTACTGGGGAATTGAATCCAGGCCCTTGTGCTTGCAAGACAGGTGCCAGAACCACTGAGCTAAATCCCTGGCCCCATTAATACCTTATCTTTAAATTTTTTCCTAGACATAAGAACTTTTACTACGTACTAGATATTTTTTTTGTTCCCATTGCTGTGAATATAATGTGACCCACAAAAATCCGTATTTCAAACTTAATTTCAATGTGACAGGATGTTGAATTTGGCATTTAAGAGATAATGAAATAATGAGATGACTGTCCTTTCTGGAAAAAGTACACCAGCACTTGCTTCCTTTGTCTTTCTAGTATTGAAAAGGAACAAGAGAGCATTTATCAAAAAACATCCAGACTGGCACTCTTACCACAAACTTCCCAAGTCCAAAAATTTTGAGAAATAAACTTTTTGAAAACACTAATTATGCAGTATGCTTGTTGTAGTGGCCATGTGTGGTTTGCCTGTTCCCAACAAAATTTACATTGAAGTTTAATTGCCATTGTAACAGGGTTGAGAGTAGCACTCTTTGAAAAGGTTGTACAAATCTTCCATCATGAACAATTTAATGTCCCTCTAGGATATGGATTATCTGTTTATCAGGGGTTGGGGTTTGCTATCTGAGTTTGGCCCTTGCTGTTTGGTTTCTTTTATCTACTTTCTCTTCATGGGATGCCTTTGCCATATTAGGACTTAGCAAAAATGGCCTCAATACTCAAAGCCCTTAGACCTGGAGCTGCCCAGCCTCTAGAAATATGTGAAATAAGTTTCTCTCCCTCAGTCTTAGAAATGATGTATGAGCAACACAAAATGCATTAATATGTCAACCCAGGTTATAAACACTGCTGCAGTTATTCTTCAGATTGGTTCCTAAATTAAGTTGCTACTTTCAAGAGTTTTTATCTCTTTTTTGTATTTATAACAATCATTGTTTTGTAAGACTAGAACAGCCTTTTGTCAGTGGCTAATTTTATCTTACAAGTGATGCAAAAATCCTCTTAAGGACTCTGTTTGATATCTCCGGTTTATGAAATATTTCATTCTGCCTGGCAGGAACATGAACTATTTCTCATTCTGTGTGAGTTTGGGTTGTTCTTTTCTCTAATGTTTTTGGTTTCTTCTTTCCCATGCTTTCATTATTTTCCTATTGATCAGTATGCTGGTGAACATACAAAAAGGACACTGGTAATTTCCAGATATTTTTTCTCTGTGCAGAATTTCTTCTTTTTCTATTACTCTGCCCTGCCAATTCCAGTCAGACTGGTCTCTCCCAAAGCATCGTTCAGTCTTCTCAACTTGGTAAAATTGGCAGAATTCTCTTACACTTCCTGTACTTATCCTACAGGCTGGAAACTCTCCAGACACTAAAATAGGGTACCCTAAGGGCTCATTTTCTTAATTAACCTATTTGGAGAAAGCATTGCCCTTTGCGGACTGTCTTCAATGCTTTGAAAATTGTAATTTTGTGAATTTTTAAAAAATTCATTTGCTTTAAGTAGGGAACACAGAAATAGGTTTAACTGGACTAACATGAGTGAAATGAGAGCTTTTTCATAAGCCCCTACTTGGCTGAGAGACATAGAGTATACATATATATGCTCTGCCTAGTCAAAAATAATTGTGATAGTGATTTCCATTATAATTACTATAATACACATTAAAATAATAAATCATTGCTATTTATCAAACCAATTAAGCTTACATGTTTGAATCATGCGTTTTCACTATTTTCCCTTAAAATATCATGTATTTCTTTCACTCATGTGAAAAATATTAGACATTTTAGAAACTTTTTTAAAGCTAATTATGTGGTTGTTTCACTCATTTCTTCTGTGGTGTATCATTTTTCCAGGAACTTTCTTAACAAAGCTATGTCTGGAGTAGTTTTGATCCACAGAGGAAAAATACTGTTTTATTGTAAACTATACTTACTGTATATTAACTGACTTTACCATTGATACACCATATGATAAACTGCTTGAGTTTTTGCTCTTTCAGTCCAAACAGCTGAATGTTTGAACCCATTAGTATTGAGAAGGAAAATAGTTTTACCAGCATTTTAAAACAAAAGTGCTTAATAACTGTAGAAATTGGGCTTCTTTTTATTTTCTTTGTCCAGGCATCTTTCCTGAAATTTTACAGTCAATATAATGTCCTTGATACTTGGTGCATCTATCACAAGATGGGTGATAAGGGCTGGGGAATTAGCTCAGTGGTTCCAGCACCTATCTTGCAAGCGGAAGGGCCCAGGTTCAATCCCAGGTAACCACATACCATACTGGGCATGAAGATTCATGCCCAGCAGCAATCAGTACCACATACCACAATGCCGGGTGTGGTGGCTCACGCCTGTAATCACAGCACTCAGGAGGCAGAGGCAGGAGGATTGCTGTGATATGAGTTTCAGGCTGAGCTCAGGGCCAGCCTGAACTACAAAGTGAGATCCTGTCTCAACAAAACAAAACAAAACAAAACTCCAAATAAAGTATTTTCTTAAAAAAAATCATGTGTTTTCAGTTTTTCTTTTAAAGTTTGTGGATATTTCGACATATAAGCCGTGATTTAAATTAATCATATTTTAAAATATTTTTGTGTATCTTGAAGGAACTGAAACTACATGCTAGCAGTGGGACTTGTTTTCCTGGTTTCTCTGTATACCAACTAGGCAGTAGCTTTATTAATCTTTACCAGAAAGTTTTTAAATTTTCAGATCTAATTTAAATTATGAAATATCCTTGCCCAGCCCCTCTAAAGTTTCCCTCATAAAAAATACTTATCTCAATTCACAAAAATCATTGCAGATTTATGTATTTTACCGTTTTCTGTTGCTGAAAACAGAATTCTGGAGGTATTCTGAGTAATGTAAAGAACAAATATTTATTTCTCACATTCATATAGCATAGGCTATCCAAGGATATTGCCATGGAAACTCCCCAGGGCTATCTTGTTGCATCATAGCATGGTAAAAGTTATCATCTGGTGAAGGAACATATGCATAGAAGGATACATGGGCCAAACTTGTCCAGTTATAAGAACCAATTTCTACTGTAACAGGCCAAATCCCTCAATAAAGATCTTCATGGATTTTTGAGGGCATTACTGTATCTGAACGCTCCTTAGGGTTTTTCTTCTTAAATCTTAATATTGTCAGTGATGTTACAACATGAGTTTCAAAGGGGCCGTAGAAGCTGTAGTATGCCATCCTTGCTATGTGCAAATGTTCATATGCACTCTGCTGTTGTGACCAATCTCAGAGACTAAAGAGGGGGTGTGTATGTTCTATTCTTCCTTTATTTTAGGATTGTTTGTGAATTTTAAAAGTAAAATATAAATTGTGTGTGACCACTGTAATCTTTTTGAAATAGTTTTATATGAAGTGTTTTCCTTTAAATTTATTTTCACATGAAAATAATACATGTTATGTTAAGATTATAAACATAATTAAATTTATGATGTATCCAGTAATTTAAATAAAATACGGTAAAGAAAATATTCCATATTCTAGCATTTCTGAGATGTTTTTATGTATGTACACACCAACCACCGATTTAGTGGCATTTCTGAAGGCTTTTGACACCTGAAATATGAGTTTGAAAAGTACAGTATGATAGAAACTCTACAAAAAAGTAGAGTTCGGCCGGGGATATAGCTCAGTGGTTCCAGCACCTGTCTTGCAAGCACAAGAGCCTGGGTTCAATCCCCCACTAACCACATACCATACTGGGCATGGAGACTCACGCCCAGCAGCAACCAGTACCACATACCACAGTGTGGGGCAGGGTGGCTCACGCCTGTCATCCCAGCACTGGGGAAGCAGAGGCAGGAGGATTGCTGTGATATGAGTTCGAGGCTGAGCTCAGGGCCAGCCTGAACCACAAAAGCGAGAATCTGTCTCAAAAAAAAAAAAAAAAAAAAAAAAAACCTATGTTCAGCACAAGTCCCACCCCAAGGCAATAATTATTGCACAGAGCATAGCCTGAGGTCCTCAGAAGGATTGCACAAGACCAGCATTAGAAATCATGGAGCACGGCTGGGGAGTTAGCTCAGTGGTTCCGGCGCCTGTCTTACAAGCGCAAGGACCCGGGGGTTCAATCCCCCGGTAACCACATACAATACTGGGCGTGGAGACTCATGCCCAGCCGCAATCAGTACCACATACCACAGTGCGGGGCAGGGTGGCTCATGCCTGTAGTCCCAGCACTCGGGAGGCAGAGGCAGGAGGATTGCTGTGATGTGAGTTGGAGACTGAGCTCAAGACCAGCCTGAACTACAAAAAAAAAGCAAGACTCTGTCTCAAAAAACCTAAAAAAAAAACCTAAAAAAAAAAAAAAAAAACAAAGTAGAGTTGGTGATTCTTATATAATCCGATTATAGTTTTCCACTGATCAAAGTTATCATTAAACATATTTCTTGCCAGAGGGAGAATGTTTTTTAGAGTTTTCATAGAACATTGTATTTGTAAATTTAACATTTTTAATTTATACTGCCATGGCTATGAAAACTGAACATGAAAAACTGCAAGAAAACGGACAAAAGGAAACACAGGCCACTGTTTGGCTCATGGATGTCCTCATTCCATGGCATTCTCTCTCCCTTCTCAGTGCCTAACAGCTGTTGAATTATGCTTTTATTTTACAATTTCAGTAGGATTTCATAGATGTGTGCAAAGACAATTTTTCTAGGTAATTTACAACTATGATTGGTAGTCATCCTTTGAATTATATCTCTTGATTATATTTTATTCAACTTTTAGTAAATAATTTCCATTTATCTATGTGCAGACATAACTCAGTTGCCAAAGGTATTCCAAAGCCTGATTTTTCTGATTAGTAATGTTGCATAGTTAAAGAAGTAAGAGGTAGAAACTTGAAAGCTACACTTCAAATAATTATTTAAACTTTTTACTCTAATAAATGAAGTCATCTTCATTGCTTGCTAATGAACTCACAAATACCATTACTACCAGGTCTTAAACTATTTCAGTGGAGGAAAGTAAAAAACAAAACAAAACAAAACGAAACAAAACAAACCATACTGTATGCCGGGCGTGGTGGCTCACGCCTGTAATCCCAGCACTCGGGAGGCAGAGGCAGGAGGATTGCTGTGATGAGTTTGAGGCTGAGCTCAGGGCCAGCCTGAACTGCAAAGCGAGACCCTGTCTCAAAAAACCTAAACAAAAACAAAAACAAAAACAAAAAACCGTACTGTACATATCAGAAAGCACCTTGTAGCAAATACATATAGAACTTTTAAAAATTTCAATGAATATCTGAGTTTTCAGTTATGAAAGAGTATTTTGATTTTAAGCTTCCAAAAAAATTGACATTTTCAACTTGAAAGTGTCAGAAAATGATGCTATTCAACTTGAATACATTAACCTGTTTTCTGCCAAGTACCGCTTTACATTGGCGGACAGTTCTATGAAAGAATTTCTGTTTCTGCCCCTTGAATGTTATCATGCAATATAAGGGGTAAGGAATATAGGAGACCTGTTTCTAGAGTGAATGTCAAGACTAATGACTTTTTCTTTGTTTTTGGCATATGTGTTTGGGGAGAGGACTGACATTATCCCTTTTTTTTTTTTTTTTTTTTGTAATGGATAATGCAAGATTGATACAGAATCAATAGTAATAGCTATACTTGAGAATTCTGACACTTCAGATGATTGACCCCAGAGGCAAGTCTTGGTGTTTTCAACAGAATTACAAAACTCTTTTTTCTTCAGTGTATTGTAGAAAAGATGTTCAGAGACACCTAGTGACGACATAATACATCTCGGCCAAAAATGTGTGAACACAGCTATCTTAATAAATATATTTGTGTTCAAAATAATTATTATGGTGACTTCCCTCTCTAGGTGAAATTTTATAAAATCTCATGTAATACCAACAGTACACAACAGAAAATAGATAGGAGTCAAACAGTATCTTCTTTTTATTGTCAGCGCATAATAAATAATCCTAAAATTAGCTCTCAGAACAACGATTTATTATTGTCCCTAACAGTTATGTAGGTGGACTCAGCCCAGCTGGATGGTTCAAACTGGAGTAATGTATGGTACATAGTTGTACTCAGTACAGTAAGTCCCCAGCTTATGAACAGAGGGAATGTTTGTGACTCAAATTTGTTTTTAAGTCTGACAAAGTGAGTCTTTGATACAAATATACAATGCGTATTGCTTTGCACTTCCCAGCCGCCACCTCCATGTCACCATTGTTTTTCCTCTTGTTTCTGGATATCGTTGACTCTTTTTGATACCTATACTACTGTACACTGTCGTGCTGTATAGTGAGCACCCAGCAGCACAACTGTCACAATGCCCGCAGACACATGACCTACTTCTTCCATTTGTTTGGAGCTATGAATGTTGGAAATTCAGTCTGTTCATAGTATCTAAACAGATCTCTTTAGTGGTGGTAAAGGAGTTTAGGAAAAATAGTCTCTGTAAAGACATTATTAATCTGGTAACAATTAACGAAATCAGTCACTCAATGTTTCTGAAGATTCATCAAAGGAAAAACAAATTGAGAAACACTTACTAAATTAAACTCATACAAACTGGGAAAAACATGTAAGTATCCTTGGAATTTGAGCTAATGACTTAGAGTCATATTCTACCATACACCTTTGTATTTCAGAAATGTTGGTCCAGCAGGTTTGCTGGCCAAGTGACAGTTACAATTTTCCTCAGAACCCCAGGATCATAGAACAATTCAAAATGGAATTAATACTGAGGGAATAATAGCAGATTGAAAATTTCACTTATTTATCCTAGAACAAAGTTATGATACATGCCTACCAGCAGCAGCTGTATGGCCCCCAGTTCCCCACCTGTAATGCTTGCTACATGTATGGATGCAGGCAAGAATCATGTGACGAGAGATCCTTTTACTTACATGTATACCCTGTATTTTAGAATCACCAATCCAGGTGTTCGGTAAGCAATTGGTGGCTTACTTGCCATTCAGCTTTCCTGTGGCTATCAAAATATTCTAGGTAACTCCACCAACTACTGAAAAGCGTGAGACCTCACGTTCGCAACTCCAGGCTTCGGAAGCTTCCTACTGGATGGTAGGATGTAGGAGAAGGGGCCTGTGTCTGCTCCTACATCCTGTTCCCTGTCCTCAGTGCTTCGTCTGTAGAGGAAATCCTGCTGAAAATCATTTCCTTTGCCCAGATCCTGCTTTATGACACAGAGATATGCAAAAGGAAAGATTAGAAAAAGCTTTAAAGAGTGGCCACATCTGGCCCTTGACAAGAGCCACCAATCAGTGTGGTGAAATTCATGCCTGATAAGAATCTTGAAAACAGTAGACTAATTAGCCTTCAGGTTACGGGGCCTAATATTTAAGTGAAATAATGGTAGAGGAACCCACTGTGCTTGGAATACATAACCGGAAAGGCTGAACAAAAAATTAAAGACAAAATATAAAGATAATTTTGAAAGTGAGGCCAGGAGGCTCTTGCCTGTAGTGGACAAAGAGCCCTGAGCATCTGGTTCATCTCATTATTATTCAGTATAGACAAGGTAGCAAGCAATTAGGTTAATAGAAAATTCATCTTTTTTTTTTTTTTTTTTTTTTTAGACAGGGTTTCCCTTTGCAATTCAGGCTGTTCCTGAGCTCAGCCTCAAACTCACATCTTCCTGCAATCCTCCTGCCTCTGCCTCCTGAGTGCTGGGATTACAGGCATGAGCCACCATGCCCTGCTCTGTGGTATGTGGTACTGGTTGGTGCTGGGCGTGAGGCTCCACACCCAGTATGGTATATGGTTACCAGGGATTGAACCCAAGCCCTTGCGCTAGCAAGACAGGTGCCGGAACCACTGAGCTAAATCCCTGGCCCATTCATCTCTTTCTCATTATTTCCAAAGTGTATCCAGGTAAATATTTCTTCAAATTAGATCTTGATGTAGAGGGGCAAGGCCTAGCTCCCAACCTGAAAGGCAAGTTCCTGTTTTCTAAAATCGAAGAATGAATTTTAGGAACAGTAGATGTTACAGTAGGAAAATTTTATTGAGAAAGCTTCTACCCAACAGAGACAGAAGGGGGAACCTGGAAAGGTGGGTAACCTGTCATCTCATTTTTCAGAGGGCTTTTATGTAGCAAAGCCACGAGGTGAAGTGGGTTAAAGGTAGGAGAAAATTACAGTCAACCAGAAAAATCGCAAATATAGTTGCTTAGCTAATATTGGTACAATGAGAAATCACAAAATGGATAAAACCGTGATTGACCAATAAGATTAAATCAAGTATAGTTGCTTATGTAATACTGACTAAATGGGGATCCAGTGAAAAATAAAATCACATAGCAAGCATACAAAGATTTTTCAGTTAGGAGACTTTTCCAGGTAGGTTAAGGTCTGGCCTTCTTCCCTGGGGGATTTGCAGTCACTGTGTTCCTGGGGAGGGCGTGGATTAAGATCTTGACCCTCCATCCCAGGAGGAGAAGGAGGGCTCTCAGTTACTGCTATCTGATAGGAGTGGTTTTCTCCTTTGATCTTGCTGACTTTTAGTGAAGGTTTTCTTTCTTGCAAGCTTTTTGAGAGCCGGTCCTAATCTATCTGCCCACCACATATCTAATTAGCTTTCCTACTTATCATGATCTCAGCTGTTGACTTCTTCTGTGGCATTTGAAACTTGCTAGCACACAGGATCCTTACCAAAAGAGGATCACCTTGCTATTCCCTCTTTCATGTCCACTGGGAAGGTCAACTGATCCTCAGTCCTTATATCTAATTTCCCACATTTGAAACCTGAAATTATAAAATAAATTCTCAAGTAAATAACCTTTGTATTTAATAGGCTAAGCAATGATGTACAAAGTCCAAAACAATGCTTAGAGTGGACATAAAGGAAGAAGAGGATAGAAATACATTCCAGATAAATCAGCAAAAGTAAAATTTGATCTTTGAAAATATCAATAAAATGTACACATCTTGGTGAGTTGACTGAGAAAGAGGCAGATGGCAACTGAAAGTATCAAATGATGGGGCCGGGAAGTTAGCTCAGTGGTTCCGGTGCCTGTCTTGCAAGCGCAAGGACCCAGGTTCGATTCCCCGGTAACCACATAACAATACTGGGTGTGGAGATCCAAACCCAGCAGCAACCAGTACCACATACCACAGTGCCGGGCATGGTGGCTCAAGCCTGTAATCCCAGCACTTGGGAGGCAGAGGCAGGAGGATTGTGATGTGAGTTGGAGGCTGAGCTCAGGGCCAGCCTGAACCACAAAGCGAGACCCTGTCTCAAAAAACCTAAAAAAAAAAAAAAAAAAAAAGAAAGTATCAAATGATGGAGCAATACTGTCTGTCCTGAAGAAGTAAAAATGTTTATTCTGGAGCAATAAACTACATGTATATAAGCAAGTATAAGTGTACAATTATGACACATAGACAAAGTAGAAAAATTGCAACTCTCAGCACAAATTACTAGAGCTGACTGAAGAACAGAAAGAAAATTTAAATTGACCTAAAAAAGTGAAATATTTAAATAATAAAATGATATACTAATAAGTTCTAGACTCATGTTACTATACCTGTAAATTCTACCAAATGCTGAGCTAACAGTTGACCACAACCTTTTTAGAAATACTTCTAAAACTAAGAGAGGTAGATTTACTTCCCAACTCAGTCTGTGAGATCCAAACTAGGCTGATAGATCAATAGCAAACAAAGTCACCGATAGAAAAGAAAATCGTAAGCCATATGCCTTATGAATATAGATGCAGAAATCTTAAGTATGTTAAAAATTTAGTGCATAGATAGGAAATATTGAAGATGTATATGTAACAAGCATATGTTTGTGTATGAGAGAGAGAATGAAGAGAATAAAAATTAAAAGGAATTAATTCCAGATCCCAGGAATAAAGACATGGTTAAAAACCAAACGTAAATTTATGTAAATTATCATATTAATAAAATAAAATACAAAAAAATTTGGAACATAAAACGTCATAAAATCAGAGGTTTGTCTCAGTAGATGTAGAAAAGTGGTGACAAAACCATACTTAGTGTTGCAATACAAATATTCAGCAAACCAGTAATACAAGGAAATTACTCCAAAATGAAGAAAGGTATCTGTGTAATACAACTGAAATCATAGATAATGACAAAAGGTTGGTCACTTTCCCATTATTCTCAGAAGGTAGAATTGACAAGAACATTGGACAAGATTCATGTCATTAACAGTTTTGCTTCGTTTAAAATCACCTTTCTTCCATCTAATATTGCACTAAATGTTCCTGCCAATATGAGTTGGCCAAGAACAGAAATGAATGATATTAAGATTTTAAAAGAAATCAAACGGTCAACTACGTGATATTTTATGTAGAAAATCTTCAAGAATCCATTAAAATCTGTTAATAATTTCACCAATGTTGTAAATTACAAGAACATGCAGAATAGTTTTTTCTAAACAAATGTATTAAATTCAAAGGTAAGTTATAATAATGTTTTATTTAGATTATACTCAAACATAAAACAATATCTGGGAATAAATATAACCACAGAAGTATAAGGTTTGTTCATTAATTAGAACAAGTCACTGCTGAAACAGAACGTATTAGTTAAAAATAAATGAGACATTGTTCTGTGTTCAAGAAAAAGAAGATATCATAACATTAGATTGAAAATACTGCACGAAGGTACACATACATTCAGTATGAACCCTATTACATTCTAAATATTTTATTGTGAAATAAGCACATTTTTATACATAACATGATTACACTCAAAGTTGACAATTTGTGCCAGTATATGATATGACTTGATTGTCATTTTTTCCCATTCCTTTACCTACCCTAAACTTATTTTTAAGTGGAAATTTACTAACACCTAAAAACCAATGTGGAAATTTATGGGATCTAACATAAATTAATATTTATAAAGAAGTTCAGGATATTTACATGTTCCAATTTTAAAATTCAGTGCAAAGTTATAACATTGATAATATTGTGGCACTGGTGTAAGTCTAGGTATGTATGTCACCAGAAGTGAATTAAGAGTCCAGAAATGAGTTCTCACATTTTGGTCAATAGATCTTGACTTGGGAGCAAAATATTTTGAATGGAAGTTAATTTTCCTTCAGTCTAATACTGCTAGAGCACACTTGATATTCCAGTTCAGTTTAATTAATTCTTATCTTAGAATCACATTATCTGTAAAAATTATATTTAACATGATTATAGATCGAAATACATGAACTGAAAGTATCTATTTCCATAGGAAAACATAAATCTTCATGACTTTGACTTAGGGAATTATACTAACATCAAAAACAGAAGAATCAGTCAATTAGTCTTCAGATACTTTTAATAAATATGCTTTATAAATTCTCACTAAAGTTAAAATGCAATCCGTGGAATGAATAAAAACTTGAAAATTATATCTGTAGTTGGGAACTTATATGAAGACCACATGAAAATATGACAAGTGTAAAAAGAAATCTTATGTAAAATGGAATATTATTAATAGCTATATCTCCAAAGATATACTAATGGCCAATAACTATATGAAATAAATGTCAACATGGTTACTAGTTAGAGAAGCCCATTGGGAAACAAGAAGTATGACTTCTCACCCCCTTGGATGACTATCTTGAATCAGTCAGTGCCAAGAGCCAGTGAAGATGAAAAATCAAAATGCTTGTACACTGTTGCCCTAGAAGACAATTTAGCTGCTTTTGAAAAATTTGGTAATTTCTCAAAAAGTTGAATGATTACCATTGTACTCTAAGGAATGTATCCTAAAGAAATGAGAAATAGGTGTTCAGTCAAAATCCATACAGAATTGTTCATAGGAGTATAATCATAATAAACAAAAGGTTAAAGAAATTCAAATGTCCATTAGCTGATGATAAGGTAAAATATGGTATATCCATACAATGGAATATTTTTCAAACAGATAAATACTTATACATGCTGTAATATGGGTAATCTTTGGAAATTTATGCTGAGTGGAAGAATTCAACCACAGAAGCCTCATATCATTCCTTTCATATGGAATTTGTACTATAGGTAACTTAATTATCGTTAATTAATTGGCATAATTAATTAATTGGCTTAATTATAGCCAAGATATAAATTAGTAGTTTCCAGAAACTCAGAATTAAGAAACAGAAATGTCTGCTAATTTGTATGAGGTTGGTTTCAGAGAGATGTTACAAACTCAGACTGTGATAATTGTTGTACAACTCTGAATATAATTTATAAAGCTGTATAATTTACATGGAGGTTTTATGACCTACAAATCCCATCATTCTTATTAGAAAAGAGCTGGAGATGTCATATGAAATGAAGTAACTGGGACTTCTACCTCTATTACGGGTTTCTGTGTGGCTCTCCATCCCTGGCTGTTGGTTTTTGAGCCTTGCCTCTGCTCTTTGTGGCTGCTGACTGCTGTTGGCCTGACTGCTTTTCTTTGCTGACTTGGTATTTCTGAATACCTGGCTCAGCAGACCACAGGCTAACTCTATCAAGTGATGAGATGTCTGTACTGCTTCCAGGAAATACCTGGATTGTGAAGTGCTAAAAAGAGATGAATGGCAACAGACTCTAAGTGGATTGTAAAGCTACATTAGACTATAAAATCTGATGTGTACTTGTCTTCAATGAGCATCTCCCTCCTCACACTTGTAATCCATTTCCAAACTTGAGGTGACATGAGGTGACTGGATAATCCATTTAGCATTTTGAAGCTAATAAAAGAAGAGGGGGAAAAAAAGCCATGACTAAGACATGAGACAGAGGAAGGCTGGACATCTAAAATGATTGACTCATATGTGATAGCTACATGATTCCATCTGTCATTTGGAAAGCATCCTGTAGCTCTTTGCTGGTATACCTATATCTGACCTCTAGATTTAATTAGAGATTCACACAACATGGGATGATGGCTACTATGTTTTCTGCCTTTCTACCACCCCCCACTGATGTGCCTATACTCTCTGAGTTCTGGTATGGTTCAATTCAACTCAGACTCATGTTTTTCTCTTTCTATTGCCACTTCCCCACTCTCATACATTTTAGTCTGTGTACAAATAAATGCTAGGACAAAAATGCAAATATTTTCTTAGTGCTCAGTCTAGTTATTGTACCATTTTCTCCTGATCTTGGTTCCATTATAAAATGTATCTCATATTTGAAAATTATGTATTAGCGAAGCATAGCATAATTCTTAGGAATGTCTCAGGATGTTTTATATTCTAATACTGACTTCAGCAATAACCAAAACTATATGATTTTGAAAATGTAACAAGTTCTTTTTAGTTTAATTTTTTCAACTGTACAACAGAGATATAAAATATTGCCAAATTCATTGCTTTATGTCGGTATTTAAGTGAGTTAGCACATGTAAAATGCTTAAAATATTACCTGAAATTTGGTTAGTGCAGTATATAATAAATTGTACGTATTTGGTTGTTTTTAGCTTGTAGTCTTAAATAATGCCAAGGAGCATTTACTATTATTTCCAAGGATTGGCTTTATTTTCTCCTCTGGTCCCCTGTATTTCACCTCTCAGAGGCCATCACTTCTGTTGCCTGTGAGTCTTCCTTATGGTTCGTTTCACACTGTGACAAGAAAAGTTTTGGTTCTTTATTTCTTCACATTACTGATTGATTTCAAGTTATTATTGATGAGAACTTTAGCTTTCGCTCTTTCTCTTCTCTATTTTATTTTTTAATTAGGTGAAAACTTTATACCTGCCCTCAGTCCTTGCATAATTGTTAATTCATAGTTATTTTTCTCTCTAAAGACAAGCTGTTTGGTAAAAATATATTAGAATTGTAAGAATTAGTTTCCAGTTGAGTCTATTTCATTTCAAAATATTTCTACATAAATTTCATATCACCAAGTACAACTTAAGAACACTGTAAATAACCTATGTGAATAGTTTAACATGATTATTTTATTTATTTATTTATTTATTTATTTATTTATTTATTTATTTTTGAGACAGGATCTTGCTTTGTAGTTCAGGCTGGCCCTGAGCTCAGCCTCAAACTCACATCACAGCAATCCTCCTGCCTCTGCCTCCCAAGTGCTAGGATTACAGGCGTGAGCCACCACACCCGGCACTATGTTATGTGGTACTGGTTGCTGCTGGGCGTGAGGCTCCAAGCCCAGTATGGTATGTGGTTACCTGGGATTGAACCTGGCCCCTTTCACTTGCAAGACAGGCGATGGAACCACTGAGCTAGCTTCCCAGCCCAATATGAGTTTTTATTAATGTTAGGCTATCAAATGATTTTTCAATTCCATTTTTAAGTATGTGTTTGTGGAAGGCCTACATATTTTTGTTTGTAGTGTTATATCATTGTCTTACATATTTTTCAATATCTTCCATTTAGCATCTAAAATTGAATAGTTTAAAATCAGAAAATAATTTTGTCATTTGCCAAGGGACAAATTTTTTCATAAATATTTACTAAACAAGATTTTTGCCATCCACCTTGTGGCTTCAATTATGTAATAAATTACCTTGCATATGTGGATCTTTAAATTTCTTTTAAAATTCATAATGAAGATATTTATACATTCATAAAGCATTGCAAAATAATACTGAGTATCCTTTCTAGCCTTTATACTGCTTCTCTTGCAAGCTCTCTTGTTTCATCTTTTATTTATTTTTGTACCTGTATCATAATATACATTATTCAGACAAAATAATGAATTTCTATAGATTTTATCGATTTTAAGAATGGTATGCTATTTGGTTTTGTGTTTTACACGTTATATGTATAACGAAGTGTTAATCCATTTGGATTAATTATTAATTCACTAAGCTCTCCTATTCTAATATCTTGTCAATAATGTTATTTTGTATGTAATTATTCTATTGTGTTCCAAGCTCACAAGGGTCTTACTTTCTGGCTCTTAAAGTTCCTTTTCTGCTTGTGTACAGCACTTTCACAAATACAATATAAAACCAACAATTACCTTCATATGTCAAGTAAGTACATTAAGCATGATGGTTGCTTCAGATGTTTGCTATGTAACTAGTTATGAAAGATGATAAATTCTTGAAATTATTATGAAATAATTATTAGTGTGAAATACTTCTTTAAATTATTATGAAAGTATGAGGGTGGAATTTATTTTCTACAGTAACTTGAGATACATTGAATTACATTTAGAAAGTTTCTAATTTTGAAATTATGTAAATTTCTATGTGCGTTGTTGGCTTTTAAAGATTTTAGCTGAAAATATTTCTTAAGTAGTCTTGGATTTATATAAGATATTGTCACTGTTTATTGGTGAAATAAGCCTACAGTTTTATTTTACTCTCTTAATGTGTTTTGAAACTAAGGTAGTGTTGTTGTATAAAATAAATTGTCTGCTTTCCTTTTGTTAAATTATATCATATTCCTTCCCTTATTAATTTTTCACAAGCTATATTTCTCATTTATTTCTCTCATATCCTTTCTTTCATTGCACACAGAAAATATCATGTATTAGTGAAAATTATTAACCTATTATTGTTGTGTACATTCTTACCTGTGATATGTGAAGATAATATCTACATATTTATGGTTTCTAACAATTTCATTGTGCTGTTTCTTTAGTTTTCAAAGTAAAATAAATATTTTTCTCATAGTCATAAATGTTTATGACATTTCCTCTCGCTTATCTCACATTGCTGTCTACTCGTTGATACCCATGTAAGTGCAAGGCATGAAAGTTTTAAAGTAATGTATTTTGATTTTGATTTTGAGTTAATGGTAATAGATTGACTAATTTTTAAAAAGGAATTATGTAAATATACTCGTATTTAACAAAGCTTCAGCTTTGGGAAATATAGGATGATTCTCTTGAGACATTTCTATATAAATGGTTACACGTGGACAGCATACTCTTATGTGAAATAATTGAACATACATGTATAAGTATCACATTGTCTCTCTGATGTGAGAAACTTAAAGTGAAAATAAGGACCAAAAAATAATAATATTGTGAAGTACAAAGAAATTATTCAAAATTATAGAGTGTGAGATACTTTATCATTGCTTCAAATGTTTTGTGTAAAAAGGTATACTATTATTAAGAAATGAGCTGAGATATTAGCAAATGAAACCAGATTCTTTTAACAACATGATACACAATATATTTATCATAATGAATTCTCTGATAATTTTTGTTTTGAAAATTATTTTTCATATATAAGCATTTGTATTTTATTCATAATTATTAGTAGTACATTAAAATTAATAAAGATAGAAAAATAAAAATGAAGTAATGATGTTTCACAAGTTGGTTTTTAGCATTCATTGTAATATAATCATGGAAGTCACAAGGCAATGCTAGACAATGTGTTGGAGAGAGCATTGTTGGGAAAGAGATTTGGAAAAGTGAAAAATAGTTGCAATAATTGATATGGTAATACCAGAATGTTATTTTGAATCCTTTTCTTTAATTTCATTACTGTTTTTTTATCTCTTTGATTTTATTACTTCTTTCTTCTATTCCACATTTGTGTCCCATTTTTATACACGCGCACACACACACACACACACACACATACACACACAAAACTCTTCACTTAACATTTTAAATTTTGAATTACCAGAATGACAAATTCACCTTGTCCTTTGCTTCAGTATGTATGACGAAGGAAATATTCCTTGTTCTAAAAATGATAGATACTAGGAAATTATTTTAAACTTTCAAGGACAAAATTATATTGTTTCCTGAGAGAATAATTCTCAGTAAGGTTTTATAGTCCTATCATCTGCTCACAGTAAGTACTAATCTATGTATATATCTTATCCAGGTTTCCTATATTATCTGACTTCCAGTCAACACTAGTCTGGCAGTGATATATTGTCCTCACATTGGATAATGGGAATAGCTACTTTGCTTTGTAGATCTGAGTCCAAGTCTGTGACGATCAGTAAGAAAGCAGAGTCAATAAGTAGAGATTTGGAGAATAGTAAAATCAGGGAGAAATAAATTAATATATTGTCTATACAACTATAAGCCAAGACAAAATATTGTCTAATTAAAAAGCTAACACAGGTGAAAACTTTTCTTTAAATGTTGGCAAACTTTTAGATTTAAAAAAAAAAAAAGGTTCAGGGCGCACTGTGGACAATGAGGACAAGAGATAATATTAATTGGCAAAGTCTCTTCACACACAATAACTCATGATGAATATGACCATAATATCAGTTATTGCTGACTGGATAATTAAGCATTTTCAATTCTGTGTATGTCACGCAAATACATAACACTAGGTTGCTGTTGTACAAAATTATCTCTAATCCTCCCAGCAAGCTAATAGCTTAGCTGATAATACCCTATTCTATGACTACAGATAGTGAAGATATAAAGATTAGTCCAACTGTCTAAGATCTCACAGTTAGCAAATGGTAAGACTGCATAGTGCAAGTTCTCTGCTCTCTATCCCACTGTCTCTTCACATTAAGCACATTCTGAAATATTGAAAATTACATACATCTTTAAAATTCTGCATCCAATTCTTGTCAGTCTATTGTGTTGTCTTTATTCTTCTCTTCTCTTGTTCTTATGTTTTTAATATGTTTGGTTTTAGCAGTCCTGCTGATCTCCCACTTTTAAGTTATGATACAAAATATAATCCTATAATCAAGGGAAAATAGAATGATTAAATCAATCATTCATGGTACCCCTTTATTTACCGACTTTGTCCTAGTCTTATTAGAATGATTCTTTCAATTTGCAAGGTACTCCCTTTATAGAATTCTAATATTTTAGTTTGGGTTTTTTGGAAAAAGACCACTATTATGAAGTGAGCATCTGATCCTTCGCAGTCAATGACACTAACTATAACTTTAAGAGTCCCTCAAAAAAGGAAAGTCACACTTGTGGTAAACCATCTTAGGCATCTGTAGGAGGACACACTTGTTTTCAGATGAAGTTGTGGTCCTTAACATTGTTTTCTGTTGTAGCATATAAGGATCACTTTAAATTGTGTTTCCAACCATCTGGTACTGGTAAGTGCTAGACTTCCATCTATTTACCATCTTCACTGAAGAGGCAGTGAACTAGAGAACACTTATTTGGGATTTGGGAGGAAATGACTAAAACTCCTTTCACAGAGAAAGAGTTAGTACTATAGATGCATAGTTTTTTAGTAACTCACATCTTAGAGTGGAAAGTGTGATGGACATATATGTTTTAGGAGTATGGCTGTTACTGGGTTTTATTTTTTATCCATATATTTTATCTTTTTCAGTCTGTTAAAATCTACCTTGACAATCTTTTGATTGTCAAGCTTTTGATTATGCTGTAGGGCATTATTAATTTTACAGTAAACTTCTAGATTTTTTTTCATTTTATGTGACCAAATTTTAAACTCTCTGGGCCAGGGATTTAGCTCAGTGGTTCCAACGCCTGCCTCGCAAGTGCAAGGACTCATGGAGACTCATGCCCACCAGCAATCAGAACCACATACCACAGTGCTGGGCAAGGTGGCTTATGGCTGTAATCCCAGAATTTGGGAGGCAGAGGCAGAAGGATTGTTGTGAGTTCAAGGTTGAGCTTAGGGCCAGCCTGAACTACAAAAGCAAGACCCTGTCTCAAAAAAAAAATTTTTTTTTTAACTCTTTGAGCCACAATTCCTAATTTACCCTTCCTCCAGCCCACTGCAGCCTCCATAACTTCTTCTGCTTAGAGTTTTTCTGTGTTAGGTGCTTACATGCCTTTTATAATTGAAATCATGTAATTTTTGAACTTCTCTATCTAGTTTATGTCACTTAACCACATGTCTTTGAGATTCAGCCATGTTACAGGATGTGACATTATTTTGTTCTTAATGACTCAGTAAAGTCACATTATATATCACAAGTCATTCATCGATTTTTTTTTGTTTCCTGGATGTATAGATGAATTGTACTCTTTGATTGCTGTTAATATATTGCTCTGAATGTAAATAACTGCAAGTAACATAAATGCCTAGAGGTGGGACTACAAGTTCATAGGGTGGTTCTTTTTCTGTTTGAAAGCAATTGCTATGCTCTTTGTATTTGAATGTTCCATCAAAGCTAACTATGCTCACAGGTGGGGCTTTTGAGAGGTGGCTGGATTACGCTGTGTGGTATTAGATCATAGATGTGTTTTAATGGGTTAGTTTGCTTATGGATTTAGCATAGTTCTGGGCACAGATGATGGGTTTACTGATGAGAGAAGACCCACTCTGGATGTCAGATGCACCAGCCCATAGGCTTGTAGCCTGGAATAAACAGGGAAAGGAGGAGGAGAGCTCATTGCCGCCTGTCTGCCACATCATGGACTGTTTCTTCTGTCATTTCGCTGTCCTGTTTTGGATCCAGTAAACTATAGAGTGAAACCTGTAGAAACTGTAAGCTAGAGAACTTTTCCTGTTTTAACTCACAAGTGTCTGGCATTTCATCTCAGCGATGAGAAAGTAACTAGGAAGATTTCTAACTGTAATAGACTAGAAAGTGACTAGGAAGATTTCTCTATAGTAGCTGTTCCATTTGACAGTCACACCTACGTACTTGAGGGTTGCAAGTTCTCAACACCTTTGTCAACACTTGAATTTTCTCCACTTCTTCTAGAGAACTGTCACCTTAAAATGTGAATTACTACCTCATTGTTGTTTTGTCCTATATTTACCTGATGATAAGTGAAGTTGAATGTCCTTTTTTATATGTATGGGCCATTTATATGTCTTTGGAGAAGTTCCTATTTAAAGTCTTTTGTCTATTTAAAATTTTTTATTGTTCTTTCTATTTTAAATATTCCTTATACACATAGAATATCAGCTCTGTACCAAAAGAACAGTGGTACCTTGGTTGTCAAACTCAGTTTGTACCAAGTTATTACTCAGGCATTGTAAATTTTGAGAAATGAGCATATTTCTCCCATGAAAGATAATGAAAACCCAACTAATTGGTTCTGAAGATCCAAAATTGCACTTATAAATTCATTTACCTACAATTTTAACAAATTTCATAAGTTCTTTCATCTTTTTCATGATAGTTTATCACTTCGGCAGCACATACACTAATTCTGTCATTGGCCTCAGAGTTTTTGTCTTAGCTTTCCTGCTAATATCTTATCTTTGGAGCCATGATTAAAATAATTTATGCAAATGAAGGGCAAAAAATGCTTAATGACTATGTTTTTAACCATAGAAAGTATTTTATTGGGGAAAAGATAGCTTCTGTCTAAGAGATACAGAAGTCTAGAAAATGAGTTGCCCAAGTGACAAACGTTAAAGTGCAACACAAGCACTACATGTTGGCTGGACAAGAGTGGAGCTTAGACTGAAATGTCACACCTCTTTGTCTACAGCCAGACACGATATGTGACTCATTCTGAGCCTACATAGGTTTCTTAAAGTCAGATTTTTGGTTCAACTAACAAGCAAAGTCATGAACACCAAGCAGATATTCTTTTTGGTCTTTGTCATTCAAGCAGTGGGGAGTTTGCATTTGAAGCTGTGCAACAACTAAGGTAGCACTGTGTGGTTTGCAAATATTTTCCTCCACTCCGTAGGTAGCTTTGGTTTCCTGTGCAGAAACTATTTAGATTGATATAGTTCCAGTTAGCTATTTTTTAATATTTTGTTATCTGTGCTTTTTTGTTGCATAAAATCATGTTCATCAGAGTTCTTTGAGGAATTATGAAATTTTCAGATCTTATATACAATTCTTTAATCTATTTTGCTATGGTTTTTTTTTTTGAAATAAGATAAGGGTCCAAAATCATTCCCTTTTGTGTAGATATCCAGTTTTTATATCACTGTTCATGAAACCATTCTGTCTGGAATTGGTAGTATTGGAATCCTTGCTAAGTATGAGTTGCTCATATATGCATGGCTTTACTTCAGAGCTCTGTGCCCTTTTCCACTGGTCTGTGCTCATGTCTTTATATCCGTATAGTACTGCTTTGGTTTCTGATCTTTTGGTAAATGTAGAAATCATAGCCTGTATCCTCTTTGGGTTTGTCCTTCGTTTTCTGTATTGTTTTGACTAGCCATGTGATTGCACTAAGTGTTAGAATTGTCTTTTGCTTTTTTCTTTGGAAATATAATTCTAATTCTTTTTCTATTTAAATCTTTATTGGTATGCTACATATACACACCATGATTGTACTCCACAATGAGAATTTGTATCAGTATAAGACACAACTTAATTCTCATTTTTTCTCACAGCCCTACTCACCCCCAACCCTCCCATATACATAAAACTTGTTTCCTTTCTAAAACAATACTGAAATTTCATCTCACTCCACAAAGAATGGCTGCCATTTCAGAATTAGCCAGCAACAAATGATGGCGAGGCTACAGAGAAGAAGGAACCCTTCTCCACTATTGTTGGGACTGTAGACTTGTACAGTCCCTGTGGAGATCAGTTTGGAGATTCCTCAAAAAGCTAGGATTGGAGGTCCCATTTGACCCAGCCACTGCTCTGCTAGGTATATATACAAAATAATTAAAAGACTCATATCACAGAGACATATGTACACCCATGTTTATAGCAGCTCAGTTTGTGATTGCTAAGTCTTGGAAATAACCCAAATGTCCATCACCTGGAGACTGGATAAAAAAGATGTGGTTCTTCTATAATTATAATTCTTATAGGGGTTCACAATAAACCTGCCTATAGATTGTTTTGGACAATATGAGCATACTAATCATATAACATAGACTTTCTTTAAATTTATCTTCATCATCTTCATATGAATATCTTCATCTTCTTATACTCTTTCTCAAACAACTTTTTTACCCTCTCAGTTAACTTTATTACGAAGTGTGATATTTTTGATACTATTTTAGGTGGATTATTTTTTTAGCTTCCTTTTCAAGTTGTCCTTAGTTTATAGAAATGCAACTCATATTTGTATGTTGATTTTGTATCTTACAAATCTGCTATTTTAATTCATTTCTTCTGTATTATTGCATATAGAAACTTTAGCGTTTTACACATGCAAAATTATGCCATTTGAGAACAAAGACACTTAGTTTTTCTTTTATGATTTTATGACATTTCCATTTTTCTATTGCTTAACTGCTTTGGGTAGGATTTTCAGTACTATATTGAATAAAAATGAAGAGATTTCAGGGGTAAGTTTCTCAGTGGTGGAGCTCTTGCCTAGTATGTGCAAAGTCCTGAGTTCTATCACCAACATCTCAGGTCCTCAAAAAACCTGCAGTAGTAAGGTTAACAAGTTTTGCTTTGTGATATTTTTGGAAAATCATTATGAGATTTACAATTGAATTCAATGTGACCTATGAGCATTTCAAATATAGTTTAGTGTTGTGTTCAAGGAATTTCTTTTTCCTCTTTCTGGGGTTTCTATTATTTATTGAGCTTATTGGTATATTTTACATATATCTGATGATCACATTTAACATTAAAATTTGTACCTGTACATGAAACCTTGATTCTCATTTTTCCCTTTCCCCTGACCACTCTACCACCCTTCAACCCTTACATACAAATGCTTTATTTCCACTTTTTCTTTTTACTATCAAATCTTTTCTTTTCCTTCATTTTTTTCCCATATCCCCCTTTACCTTTCCTTTTTGAAGATTTTTTTTCCTATTTCACAATATCTATCACACTTCTGAACCTTATTTACACCTTTAGTTTCTCAGACTAGAGAAATGATATGGTATTTATACATCTGTGTCCTGTTTATTTTACTTACAAATAGTTCTCATAGTTCCAATTTGTCTTGAGTGATGGTATACTACTTTATCTCTTTATTGAACTTGTCCATGGTTCTCTCCTTAATGAATGTGGATATTAAATGACCATATTTTGATAGTATTATATATTTCTCTCTTCACTTCTATCAATGTCTCTTTCATAAATTCAGGTGCTCTAATATAAGTTACACTTGTGTGTGTGTGTTTTTTTTTTTATTATCTTTATTGGTACATCAAACACACACATCATGATTGCACTCCATAATGGGGATTTGTACCAGTATAAGACACAACTTAATTCTTATTTTTTCCCATAGCCCCACCCACCCTACCACCCCCCATATATACAAAATTTGTTTCCTTACTTTTTTGTTACAATCTCAACAATGTCCCCTTTCACCTTATTTTACATTGAGCATTTTCTATTTCACAATATATAACATACAATGCTAGGACTCATTTACATCTTTATTTTCTCATACCAGAGAAAAGATGCGATATGTACCTATCTGTGACCTATTTATTTCACTTATGAGGATATCCTCAAGGTATGTCCATTTAAGTAGAAATGATTCAAACTTATCAT
>PVIR01025032.1:0-25355 GCA_004026965.1 Petromus typicus | reverse complement strand
TTTTTTTTTTTTTTTTTCTGAGACAGGGTCTCACTTTGTGGTTCAGGCTAGCCCTGAGCTCAGCCTCAAACTCACATCACAGCAATCCTCCTGCCTCAGCCTCCCAAGTGCTGGGATTACAGGCGTGAGCCACCATGCCCGGCACTGTGGTATGTGGTACTGGTTGCTGTCGGGCGTGAGTCTCCACACCCAGTATGGTATGCAGTTACCGGGGATCAAACCCTGGTCCTTGTGCTTGCAAGACAGGCGCCGGAACCACTGAGCTAACTCCCCGGCCCTGCCATTTGAATTTTTGCCAAATAGAAAAAAAAAAAATATTCACTAATCTGTCTTTGGATCTGCTGAACATTTCTATCCAGTCCTCGACAATCAATGCAATCATCATATGCTGAAAACATGTACTAAGAAGAGTCCAAAAAACTCAAAAAATATGTGGAAAGAAATTAGGTAAACGTTAATTCACTACAGGTGATCTAATCAAGTCACAAAATACTGACATTTCTGTCAGAAAACATATAGTTTCATTTATGACTCTAAAGCAAGTCTTTGTGTAGGTTAAGGGAGGGCAAGAGAAAGAGGAAAAATAAGAATTAAGACATGTCATGCACAAGTACAGGTTCTCAATGTAAAATGTGATCATATTGCATGTATAAAATCTACCAATAAAGTCAATTAAAAATAAAAATGAATGCAAATAAAACCAAAAAAATTTAAAATGAGAGAAGAAAATATGCCTGTGAGAAGATAAGTAATTAAGTTTATCTCATATATATATTTATGTATGATATATATATCATATCATTATATATATATATATATATATATATATATATATATATATGATGTCTTTTGCCATTTGTGGACTCTGCTCAGGAGAAATGCTCTGATTACAGATGACTGGCCAGAACTAGGAAGTAAAATAGTACAAGTATCTCTGCCAGTAGTACATAGGCACAAAGAATGCCTGTTTTATTCTATTCCTACAAAGTTCCAAAGCAGGCAAAATAAAATGTATTCACAGTGTGAACTGTATGTGTGTATGGTGTGGTAAGTTGCTGAGTTCTACTTTTATGTTTTTCTCTTCCTTTTATAAGTTTCATATTTCCAAAGAGCTATTATGAGTGATATTTTTTAAAAAGTGAAAAATAAAAAAAAAATACCAATGGATCACATTCAGCGGAAAGAAAGAGTCTTTCAGAACAAAGGAAATATTTTCTTTTGAACAGAATAGGTTTCTTCTTATTTTTTTTTTCTTTTTGAATCTGAATATCTATTTTTAACAGGAATCTTCTAGTTCTGTACTGCAGATACAAAACATAGAGGATTCACAGTGTAAATATTTTGGTCACTGCGTGAAACCCAGACACTGTATGTCCCACCTATTTCTCTCCTACCAGATGTCAGCTGCCCGCGCTCTGCGGATAGAATCGCGCCTTTCATTCTATGCCCCCCTGTGCACCTGTGCTCTTTCCATCTGCATTTCCCCCCGCAGGACGGAAGAAAGAACTCTCAAAAGGTGAGAAACACATAATTCTGATTGTATCAGCTCTGATAAGAGAAAAGGGAACCTGTTCCAAAGTGGAAGATGCCGTGAAATATACTCTAATTGACTTTCTTGGGTGACACAGTCACCCTTCCCTCCAGCCCACATAAAGCACAGGGATGGAACGAGCCTCGGCTGCCTAATTGAAAGAGTCTACACAGATCAATGCGCCTGTCACAGCTCCCATCTAACTATGTTTCTTAGCCTGATTCTTATGTTCTCGACTAAACTTCTTGAAAGACGTGATGGTGCCTATAAATATTCTCTTATCTCTTCCTTTCTTCTTTCTGGTTAATCTGGCTGGTGCCCTCGTAATGGCTTCAGAGACACCACCACCAAATCCCTGAGGGGCTCCTTGAAGACAATGTAAAAGTTTGTTAATGTTTTATTTTTCTTTGTTCTTCTAAATGAAAATAATTCATATTGTCTTTTTTTTTTTGTATTCTTTTCTGTCTACCATTTTTTTAGTTGTTGATTTTGGTTCAAAGAAATTAATTATCCACCAAATTCTTTCAAACATTTTGCCTCTGACATCTAATCAGGTTGCCCCTGTGAGTGAAATTCATCCTTGAAATCCAGGTCAGGTGTGTTCACAGAAGGACAAATACCTGCTAAAGAGCTTCCTACATGCAAAGTATGATACACATGTGCTTTATGTAAATTTTAGTTTATTTTTTCTATCTTTCTTATTTGTACACAAATTAGTTCATCTTATGATTTTGATATTTTATGCCAAAACCTTGGAGGGGTAGATTTGCGACAGCGAGATAAGAAAGTGGCATATTAAGAATGTCTAATTCCACCTATAAAATAGGAAGCTCATTCTTCAACTGATAAGTAAGTCTAAGTGTTTGACAGGAATGAGGACTTTTGAAGGGCTGATAGGAAACACAATGTATTCCCCATAGGTGTGGGTACACTTCTAAAGTTTCTGATTCCTGGATCTAATAAATCTTCACAGAGTTTTGGCCTCTTTCCTGGATGCTCATCACTCTAAGTGGAGATGACAGGGCCAAGAGTTGAATTGATCTGAGTTAAAGTGTTAAATAGAGGAAATAGTTGGGATGTGCCCTTTTGGCACTGCTAAATCAAGTCGGATGCTGTCTTCCTACTAGAGTTCACTGCATTTGTGTCAGTGATTTTCTAGGTAAATAAATGTCCTCCCAAATGGTATCATCTCCTTATTCTTTCAGTTAATTCTTAATGAAATACTCATTTTTAAAATTTGATTAAAATCCTGCTCAGTATTTAAATCCATCACAAATATCTCTTTGCAGCAGTCTTTCTAAGATGCTAAAATTTTCAGTGTTTCAGTACTTGAAAGCTCGGGCTTTGTACATTATTTGCTATTTTTCTTATTTGCATTATGTTTTTTTTTTAAATTTATCTTGCCCTTTTAGAACTTGCTTATTTAATAGCATGGTAGTGTTTTAATTCTTCTTTTATTTGTATGTTAAAAAGTGTGTCAGATATCACATTCACAAGATACACTGTAAGCAAGTAAGGTGGATTTATTTTCAACTTAACTAGATGAACTTAATTAACAGTTTTAATGAAGATATTTTATCAACACAGTTTCCTTTTTTAAATACATCCATTATATAATACTTTATACCCAAAAATATTGTGAACACTTAAAAATAAAATTATTACAGCAAAATATATATTGCCATTCATACCCTCAAAATACTCAGATAAAATTTAAACTGCCTTATAAAACGTGTATTTTTTGTTCTTGATGATTATAGTTTTATTTTCAGAGAAACAGAGAAATAATATGTCAACATTGATGAATCCCAGGCCCTGTTCAAACTGGACATTCTCTCACCTCTGATTACCAACTGCTGGAGTTACAGGGTATCTCATCACTGTCGACTTCATGCACCTTTATTCTAGTGTGTTTTGCTTTTGAAGCAGCATCTCACTTGTACTCAAGCAAAACCTTGAAGTCATGTGTATCTCGTGCTATTATTTTATGCAAATGGGTCATGAAATATTTAACCACATGTCCAAAAATGTGCTTTTATTTTTTTACAATTAATTAATAAACTCATAGTTTATGTCACATTCTGAAAAATAAATTTCATAAATTTAAAGTATTTTCTATGGAAATATCAAGGATGGTTTATCAAGGAAAATAGGCTATATTGCACCTCTTAGTAATGTATTCAGATACTAATATGTTTAACAAAATGTTTTATTTTTTATTTTTTAAGGCAGTAAAGACTCTATGTCCTCTAAAATTTAAAGAGGATTTTGGGAATTGTGTAATTTCAAATACTATAAATTTAAATTTATGCTTTAAAGAGTTTGTACATGTTGACTAGAACTAGTGAAAAAATGTATTTGTTAAGTTCTCTTAGATTTCATCAAGGAAACAGGTGATTGAATAACAAAGTAGTTATGACATGTAAAAATCCATGTTGCTTCATCTCCTTGCCATCTCCTTGTGCTTCCTCCAATGCTCAGCGCTACTTCCCTGACAGTTCAAAGGTGTCTCACTCAACCACAAGTAGACACAAGAGCAGTCAGCAAAAGAGTGTTCTTCCTGTAATGACTTTACATTGTTTTATCATTGTGACTCCAGGATTAATAACACTTAGTATTTTAGTAAAGACAAAGCCTAAATAAGTAAACTCTAGAATTTTATCATATATTTATCTATTACATTTTTGTAGCCCATTTATATGAAGAGTCTTGTTATCTTTATGGAAAATTATCATATAAACATTTAAATAACTTTGTGATGTATCAAACAGTGGACAGGAAGACGAAAGTTAATTGTCCTTGAGAATTATTTCAGTTCTCTGAGTCTTTCCAACTTGTAAATTAGACGGTATGGGTCTAAGTGCATTGACATCAAGAGAAAAATAAAGGATTCAGGTCACTGAATCCTTCAGTGAATCTGTCTTCTGCAAGTGGAGAAAATCTCTTATATGCCCTTCAGTGACCGTTCGGTGATTCCCCCTGGGAGACACTTTGCACTTTGTGAGGGATCCAGACTCTAGATCTCACACACACATGCACAGGCTCAAACATACACACACACACACACACACACACACACACACACACACACACACACACACACACGGAAAATGTTATTTTTAGTTTACCTTAATGTATTTCCCTGAGTTTCTTCAATTTTATGTAGTTGTACTCCTTTTTTTTACCAAAACTGTTTTTTAAAAAATTAATTAATTAATTAATTATTTGTTGAGACAGAGTCTCACTTTGTACTTCAGGCTGGTCATGAGCTCAGCCTGGAATTTACAGCAATCCTTCTGCTGCTGTCTCTTAAGTGCTGGGATTACAGGCTTGAGCCACCACGCTCATCACTCTAATGTATGGTTCATCGGTGGGAATCACCATGCTGGCATTGTTGTATGTGATTTTTGTTGTTGTTTTTTGGGGTTTTTTTTTTAGACAGGTCCTCTCTTTGTAGTTCAGGCTGGCCCTGAGCTCAGCCTCAAACTCACATCGCAGCAATCCTCCTGCTTCTGCCTCCTGAGTGCTGGGATTACAGGCATGAGCCACCACGCCTGGCACTGTGGTATATGGTATTGATTGCTGCTGGGTGTGAGTCTCCACTCCCAGTATTGTATCTGATTAACTGGTGATTGATCCTGGGTCCTTGCGCTTGCAATACAGGTGCCAGAACCACTGAGCTATATCCCCTGCCCTTTACTGATATTTTCTTACAAATCTTATTTCTCCTTTATCTGAACAAGAAACAGTTTTTTTTTTCTAAACTGTGTTTATTTAATTTTAATGTAACTTCATTTTAAATTTAGTGTAGATTTATAAATATGTTCTAATTTTATAACATACATTTAAAAGTGGATGTATAATGTCTTGTTTCTGTTAAAATTTTAGATTTACATTATTGATCTTATTTCCCTTTCTGTATTTTCAATTCTATTAATCTAAAAAGTTTTGAATGCTTCAATTGAAGTTTACAAATCAAAAATTGCTGTTATTTTAAGATGAAACTGTACATATTTTCTCTCATATATTATACAGCAGGATTTTTCTTCTCACTACATATGCAAGAGCTGCTCCTGCAGTCTCGGATTAGTAACATGACTGCACATTTTTCTGCATGTGAGTTTTCCAAAATATCTCTGTGGTGTTGGGGAGCTAACTTCTTATTTTGGTACTGCCCCTATAGCTATATATGTCATTTTCTTTATATATTTTATGAATAAAATAGAGTCCAAGTTCAATTTTTTTTCAGAAATTTTTATTAGTACATGTTTGCAGTGCATGATTATAATTCAAGTGAAATTCTGCTAAGGATTAATTCTCAGTTTAATTTTGTCCAGAATATAGTATTTTCTTAATTAGGTTTTTTTTGTTTGTCTTTTGTTTGATTTTTGAGACAGCTTCTCACTTTGTACTTCAGGCTGGCCTTGAGTTCAGCCTCAAACTCATATCACAGCAATCCTCTTGCCTCTGCCTCCCGAGTGCTGGGATTACAGGCGTGAGCCACCATGCCTGGCACTGTGGTATGTGGAACTGGTTGCTGCTGCTGGGTATGAGTCTCCACACCTATTATTGTATGTGGTTAACCCAGGGTTCAAACCTGGGTCCTTGCACTTGCAAGACAGGCGCCAGAACCACTGAGCTAAATCCCTGACCCTGTTTTGCCTTTTAATATGTGAATTTACAAATATGAGTTCTGCCATTAGTTTCCAATAATGTACTATTGGTGGTACTACTTGGAACTGCCTCTCAGCTATGCTTATTTATTCTTTTCTTATATATTAGAGTGATCTGATCAATCACCAAGCCTACGTCCACTTATATGTATTCTTCTGCTAAATTTTCATTCAAATATTCTATGTTGAAGTTATATATCTTAAGTACAAATCTAATTCCAGGATAGTAAAATATTCATCATGTTTATTACTCTCCTTCTATCATTCTATTTCATTTAGCCAACTAAGGAGAAATGAATCAATTGAATTGGTTACATCTCTGGTTTAAACTTTAGATGTGATAGTAATTTAAAGGAGCCCCAATCTTTGAATAGGGTTCAGAAATTTATATTTTTTTCTTTTCTGACTTTAGTAGCACATTTTAAGTATACATTATATCCCATTCATCACTGACAATTTGTATCTTTACATGATGTATCTTGATTCTTTTTTTTCCCCTATTCTTTTCCTCTCTTTTCAGTGCCCACTCCTCCATATACATAAGCTTTGTTTCCTTTCTTTTTCATTTTTACCATCAATTTCTTTTCTTTGTGAAAGAAAGATAAAATGTTCAAAGTGGAAGAGATTTTTACTCTTATATAAACTATTGTACACAACAATAAATTGGTAAAATTTCTGTAATTTGTTAGCACAACAACTGCAAGTTTGTTACCATGAAGAATGTGTAACCATAATCTGGGATACTTTTTAAACTCTATTTTAATTGCATATTTTCAGACAGTAGTTCTGATTAAGATTCTAAATACTTAAATTTTTAATTTGCTCAATGTATCTGTAGAACAAATGTAATAGCATGCCAAAATGTTCCTTTACAATCTGCTCTGATATTTTTTTCCAGATGTCTAACTACTTTTTACATCCACCTCATATTCTGGTGACACTGGATTACTTGAGAGTCTTCAAATAGCAACATGATTTTAAACTCTACAAGTCTGCATTTCTAGTTTCTCTTTAAATGTCTTTCACAACTTTTTTCCAACTGGAGAAACTTCATTTTAGATTGTTTAAATGTATATGCCTTACATATAAAAATTCAAGTTCTTACAGGGTTTAGAAAATAGAAACTCATGGGGGAACACATATAAAATATGGATATTTAGTATGAATTATGAAATTTTATATACAGAAGAGTAAAATTTAATACCTTATTTCAGTTTTTAAATTTTCACAAGTCATTTGGTAAAAGTGATTTTGAAATGATGAATATACTTAATACAATTAAAATTATTTTAGTCTATCATACATATGTATGAAAAACTGCTAAAAGTCTAGAGAAGTCAAGGAACAGGTCGGAAGTTTTAAAAGCTATTAACTGTTCCTTGGAGAAGAGCGTACACCATGACTATATGCTATATACATCTTGGTCCCTTTCTTCAGCTTATGTTGTCCTACTATAGTATCCTTTCCTCTACTTGTAAAATTATTTTCCTTAACTTTTGTCCCAGAAATTAAAAATAAAAAATGTATGCTATGGATAGTGCTTCTAAATGCCAAATTCCTGAGGTAACTTTTCTGGGTCATTTTCTTTGGCAAGATTTTAGTCCTGCTCTTTCTCCAACTTGGTGTTCCTTATAATAGCTCTGTTTTCTGGTAATAAATCGATATATTTTCCCTCTTTACACTTTAACCTTCAGAAGAGAAAAAATTTTAGTTCACTTCGTATGTTTAGAATTTAATCAATAAATATTTGTTTAGTGGAGGCTGAATAAATATGTCAAGTTCTTTAGAGGACTGAATCCTGCTAGAATGTAAATGCAAGATAAAATATGTTTGCTTTTGTGTCTTCTATGACTCCTGTATTTTCCAGGCACTGAAATTTGTCTGCATTTAGAATCTTCTGTGGTTTAAAGATATTTTATTATCAATCAGTGTGAATTTTCCCTAAAAATATCCTAGATGTCAAATCTCACATCCAATCAGAGCATTATATCACAAATAAGAGATTACCCAGAAAAACTAATTCCAGAAATTAAAAAGTATAAGTTGATTCTTAAATTTAATATTTTAAAAGTACCAACCCCAATAAAAAGAAAAAAACTACACTAGACAATGGTTATAAAAACACATGTGAAACATGATAAATTAATATACTATGAAATTACCTTATCAACATAAGAGACACAATCCCAGTTGCAGAAAAGAAAGATGAATGGGGAATGGAGAAGATCTTACGTTGGTACGTCTCAAGAAGGGGATAGGAGCCCTGAAGGATCCTGTAGTAAACTTTCACTTCAGCATCTCTCTAAGTAACACCACTGAGTAGAAGCCTGGAAGCTGTACGGCAACCAGCACGGGACATGCTTAAGAAGATGAACCTGTCAATCTATTGTACATTGACATTTTGTTTTTCTGTTCCTACTTTTTCCTTCGAACAATAATGTCTTCTCATCCTATTTAATTCCCAATGAGCAAATACCTTTCCAAGAATGTACAACACAAATCCAGATTAAAGCAACAGCATAATGAAAAGAATATCCTATGATTAAAATATACTAATCATATATTTCATATCAAATAGATGTGTCAACAGATAAAATTCCACATGAATCTCTTTGCTACGAGAGAGATTTTTTTTTTTAAAGTGTGGATAAAATTGACTCAAAGGATAAATTTAGACAAGTATATCCAGATTTGACTTGCATCTGTTTCAAAATATCAGTTACCCTAAAACAAAAATACATAATGTAATTATAAAATGTCAATTGGATTAAATATTTAAAGATCAATAAAACATGAGTGTAACGACTGTAAGTGATGTACAAACACATTTCAAGAAAGGACCTAGGATATTAAAAATTCATTAAAAAGGATCTCTTTTCCTTGCACCTTCTTCAGCCTTTGTTGTTCTTTTGTATCTTTCATAGATACCATTTTGACTGTGATAAGATGAAATTTTCATGTGTGTATAATTTGAATTTCCCTGTTATAATTTCATTTTTATACAGATTTTTTGGTCATTTGTACTTCTTTTGAAAGTGTTCAGTTCGTTCAATCATTTTTTGATTGGATTACTTGTTCTTTTGGTAAGAAGTATGATTTGTGCATGTGTTATTATTATTATTATTAATATGAAACCCATTATTTTGTACAAGTAATATGTACCAATTGTTATATAGTTAAAGGCAATGTACTTAAACCTGAGAGATTAAAATTATAATTGTAAAAATGAAAGTCACAATAAAAATTAGTCTTAAACAGTTCAGAGAAAAATTGCTTGCAAAATCTATAAAGTTTCTATATTATCAAAATTTAAATAATTGCACACAATTGTGATGCTGTCATAATATACAATGTGGGCCAGGATTATAAAAACTGAGTTCATCAAAAGAGAGTTCAAGAAAGGAATGTGTACAAAATGACCAGGATAGAGGCAAAACCACATTTATCCACCACTAGCAAAGTAACATGGCTTCACAGGCACATCGTGTAGGTTTTGCAGTAACTGATCATTCTGAGGGGAACATTAAACCTGTTAAGAGGTATGTATTGAAACATCAATGATCGGTTTTAATAACTGGATGAACTCAAGGGCTAGATACTGAGAACAAATCACTGAAGAAAGAGTCACTACTCTAAATGAACTAATGAAGCACTATTACAAGAATTAATAGATGAAGTAACTAATTCAATTTCATAGCACCATAATTTCAAGCACTTAGAAGAAGTGCTAAAGAACTAGGAAAGTATAAGAACATATTTTCTGTAAGAGCAAGAGCTGAGAACTTCAAAGGAAAATGATATGGCATGATTTTAAATCTGTTAACTGGTGTACAATCTTTGCTATTTTTCTAAAAAAAAAAAGGCTCATCATGGAATTCACATGGATCTAATAAGAGTACACAGAATTGTTAAAATAATTGAAATTGTTCTTTAAAATGTAATGTGTTTAACATTTAATTCCATAGAAAATTTTAGAGGATTGTAATACTGACTAGCCTAACGTGGGTTATAAAGAGTTAATCCCACAGTTGATTTATTTTGAAAAGTAAGAATGAAAGAAGCAAAAGTGCCGAGGTCAGAGTAACTCAACATCCATATTGTATTCCCACAGAAAACTTCTGACTAGAAGGACAATGTTTTCATTATAACCATGTATTTTGTCTATTCTGTTCCTAATTCAAGAATGATTTGTCTTGTGCTTTATGAGCCTTGTTTACATTAATTTCTGTGGAATTCGCACATAACTTGCCTTTGACCCCCTTGATTGCTAAGAAAAGTCAGTGTCTGAAACTAGACAGCACCTTTGTCATTGTACCAACATTGATCTTAGTTCTGTCTCTTAGCATATTTTTTCTGAGTCCTGTGGTATACAGTAGGCAGGAGAAACAAAAGACTTACTGCAGGAATACCTGGCAGGAAATAATATGCTTTTCCCCTAAAATAGAAGTTACCTTTTTTTTTTTTTTTTTTTGTCTATAACCAAAGTGACTTACATAATTGATAGGTTGCTGGAAAAATATTTGATTTTTCAAATGAAATTTTTAAATCTTAACAATTTAATTCCAATCTATTACTAAATTTGTAGATTCCAACAAGAACCTATAAACTAAAGGATGCTATTCTTTGGAAAGTTAAGAGAAAATATGTAAAACCAGATGTTTCCAAGATCAAAATTTGTTTCCTGGAGATAGAAGGTCACACTGGGCAGTCGGAGGTTGACTTCTCAGAAACTACAAAGTGCTACTGCTTGGGCTGAAGTCGAATCGCGGGTTCAGTTGATGAGTGTCCACTCAAGGTAGTTTCACTTGACAATTGCACTTGCAGTTTCCAATGAAGCAGGAACAGAGTTCCATCGGTGCTTTCACTGTAGTTCATACAAGGGTTTATTTCTGATGTTACCTTTCAGGTTTTGTATGCAAGTACAGGGCTGATGCAAAGATAATGATGTTTGCACATGAAATTCTAGAATTTAGCATAGGTCCTACTGACTGAGGGAAAGTCTGATAAATACTTATGGAAACAGTCAAAGAGTCAGGAAAACACAAATACATAAGTTAATTAATGATAAAGGGCATAAAACAGAGAACTAAATTTTAAGTGGAGAGTCACCAGCCCTGACAGATGCAGATGAAGATGTGATTGTTCACTACTTCCAGTCACAGATATCCAGAAATTATCAGGAACTCACAGAATTTGAGTGGCCACTGAAAGTCTATTATCAAATATTTAAATTGGCTTTCACATTAAATATTTATACTAACATCAAATAAAATTATTTTATAAGTGAAAAGACAAATGAAAAACTGAGTGATACCCACACACACCACATACACACACATACATATTTTTATTTATAAGCTGCAGAGACACTATATCTGTCTTCCATATGTTTATAACTCAGTTATTCCATTGCCTACTCTTTTGTGGCCGGGCTGATATAAAATGTACAAATTTATGTTCTGTGCTAAAATTATAGTTATCAAATGAAATATCTTTTAATTATACAGGTTACATCATTGTCATCATAATCATCATCATCATTATTATAATTATTTTCTTTCTTGGTACCAGGAATCAAACTCATTCTGCTTGGAGGCAGAAACCAAAAACATTGAGCTAAATCCCCTGCCCACACATGTGACTTTATGAGGTATATAATAATGTTAAGATTGAGAGATTGTAAAAAAAATAGGCAATGAGAATTCTTCAACTTCTTAAACACTCCATATGTATTTTAAAAAGAATTTATTATTTATTTTTTGTTTTGTTTTGAGACAGAATCTTATATTGTAGCCCAGGCCAACCTCAAACTCAAAGCAATCCTCCTGCCTCTGCCTCTCAAGTGCTATGATTACAAGTATGAGCCACCACACCTGGCAGAAATTTATGGTTTTTTGTTGTTGTTATTGTTTTTTTTTAAGCAACTTCAAACTGGTTGTATTTACTTCAGAGGAGATCTCCATTCCCCAGAGTAAAAGCTTACTGAAATTAATTATTGTTGATTACTCAATCACTTTAATAATTTTCACTGTGTCTTACTAGAAATTTCTCGGATTAAAAAAAAAAAAGGTTTATTTTCAGGCCATTTCAGAAGAGATAACATTTCTTGAATTATTTTTTGTACATCATTCTTATTGATTGTCTTTTATAGAGCTTACAGGTGAACCATAAATTGGGATGATACCGTACACGTTTTTGAAAAGGAAAAGGTATTTTTCATGATCAAAAATCGCTACTTATTTTTAGCATTAACAGGAAAACTGCAGCCTGTCCTTTTTCATCTTCTTACAGCAAGCCGACTCAGATAAATTGACTTAAAGTACAAAAGAATGAGTAATGTGTTGCAGGAATAATCCTCTCTAAGATGAATGAAAGCTGACAGCTTCAATTACAATTTGAACTGTCTCTTTGTGTATGAATGTGATTTAATGAGAATCTGATCTTCAATAAACCTGACTTTCTTCATGATTTATAATAGCTAGCCTTAGGTTACCCCAGTGCATTTTACAGCATAAAACAGCCTAATTCCCTTCTTCTAGTGATATGAAAATTTTCAGTTAACCAGAAATCAAAGATTCTTTATTTCAGATTAAAAAGATAAAAATATATATGTGACCCTACTGAACTATAATTTTATTATGCAAATTGAACCCTACCCTCTTCATTTCTTAAAGCAATGCAGAGGATATGTTGATATTATGTTTAATCATTCCTCTGAACTTCATTTAATTTCTTCTACCTTGCATGCATGTAAGCTAATTTAAAAAGAAAAGTATCTTAAGAGATATTTTCTCTGAGGCTTGATCTTGGTATAAATGACCTAACATTAAATTTTATTTTTAATCCTTAGTACATATAAACTCTTCTTTGAGAAAATAATTATGATCCAGGATGAAACTTACTGATAACAGTGCATTCTTAGAATACACTGATTAATCTAGAATAAAGTGCAAAAAAGAATTAGGCAATGTAAGTTTAATCCAAGTAAAGGATTTATTTGAACTATGATTCTACATATGTGTATTAATTTTATTTGAAAATAATCTCTGAGAATATATCACATGTTATGACTTAGTGATACTCACTACATTCTGAATTTATGTTAAAATACATTCTCATATAATTTTAAAAATATAGTGGAATAATGATGAGTGTTTCAGGAAATGTATGCTTAACAACACTTATTTAATTTTAATGCAATAATATAATGATTATTAAAGATAAAGATTTCTACATATCTAAATAGTAACTTTCCTTTCTTACATTTAATAAAATAGTTGAACCTAGATGTAATGTTAAATTTTCATAATAACAAGTGGTCTGTCATGAGCAGTCTCATTGTACAGGTGGGACTGTGACTGTGCAAACTTTCTCACCTGCAGACCAGCTGTAGTCTGTCTGGACTTGGGGACTTGATTCTTGTCTTCACCTCTGGTGACAACAACGCCAATGGTCCCACATGCTATGGTGCTCTATGACAGAACTACTCCAGGGTCTTCATAATTCCTCAGGAATTATTAACCACTTCTGCTCTGCCCTCTGAGACTTTTGATACTGAAAATGTATAAATAAAGGCATGTGGACAAGTTCTTGGCTACCCAGAGTAGCATGGATCAGGCCCAAAGTCAGCTTCTTCTCTAAGTCTCATTTCTCTCTATTTATTAATTAGTTCTCCTTATGCTTTTGGGCTTAAAGGAAACTAGAATTTAGCTTCAGAGGTTCTAGTAATGTCCCCTTCCCCTGTTCACTACAGTGTCCAGATACATATTTTTATTTAGACAGAATTTATAGTTGTATAAAATTTTGATGTAATTCAACCTACTTACTCTTTTTGCTAAGTGTCAGGCAATCTACCTACATAATTATTTGTCCAGTAGTGCATTATCTATTTATCATTTTTATATAGTGATTATAGGTTGAATTCCCTGAAAGCTGACTTCAACAATAAATTAACTGGCAAAGTATTTATCAATTAAGATGTGTCCATGGAATTAAATCCCATGAAATAGTCAAGGAGAAAGCAGTTTGGTTAGAGGAAGAGGTATGGATAAGAACTCAGCAAGTTCCCAGCAAGTACAAGGATCTCTGAAGCTTCTGTGGCCCTTCCTAAATCTTCTAAGCATGTCCTGGAAGACCAGCTCTGTGATTTGGATGTGGCCAGTCACTAAAATAAGTTTCCTGGCATTGTTTTAACCAAGATAAATCACAAAAGTGCTGAGGTTTCAGCCCACAGAAATGCTATGATCTTCTAGAAATATAAAGCTAGTCAAGATTGTGTATTACAATATCCACCATACACATAGACACAACTCTACGTAAGTATACAACTATAGAGTTATTCATGAGTAACTTCTAATTCATACTTAAATGTATATACACCAAAAGTGAATTTTGAATGCATATTGTTATAGAAAAAAAATAAACCTGCAGCTTTGTATTTCACTTAGATATTATAATATGGAACAGATTTAGCCAATGAGAGTTGTTGAAGAACAGAATTAGGTATAAGTTTTCTGAATTGATCGTGATGTTTCTCAGTGTGTTACCCCAATCTTACTGGATATAAGTATGCCAATAACTCTAATTCTAGCAATAAGAAACACTGGTAATCCATAGAAGGGTCTGTACTGGAAATACACCAATTGTCCACACAGAAAATCTGAATCTAAGGAAGAACCCAAGTGACTATTTTAATGAGAGCTTCAGAAATATAGAACAAATTAGTAGATTTAATAAGGTGGATAAACTGATCCTAATGTTACAGGTTGAAGTAACAAAAGAAAAAGAAGAGTTTCAGTATTTAAAACTCCTGCTGAATTTCCAAATAAGTGATCTGAAAGCAACTATGCATAGCCAAAGGGATGCGATTATGGAAAATCAAACAAACCTCATCATGTGATTGACTGAATTAAAACAAAAAGTGAACTCCCAGCCTTACAGGATTTTTAATATCAAAGTGCCTTCACTAATTACAAAAGAACATTATCCCACCATCCAGAATGCGTATGAGTGGGAAGACCATGATGAAGCTGGGGATGTCAAGTCCCTATGCTCTACTGGCTGCATTACTAGTGGAAGTTGACTCATCATTTGTTTTTTTTTTGGAAATTATCCATTATCTCTGTCCCTGTTTCAAGGGATTAATCCATTATTGCATGAAAAATCTTTACCCCATACTGCTTGTCTGCTGATTCAGCATTTACAAATTCCAAATAACCAGAGGTCAAAATTACTTGAATACAGCAAACACACATCTGTTTCTTATCATTCCATGATAAACAGTGCAGTATAAAACTATTATATGACATTTTATTAAATATTATAAGTAACAGAGATCATATATAGTACATGTAAGGATATGACTACAGTGACTTACCATGAATCACTTTTGCTGCAAATCTAATTTTTCTTGGTACCTGTCCAGCAGTTTTCATTGTTTCTAGACCAGTAAGTACACTAAAGTCCTGGAACTCTTTAAAGATAAGGCACAAAGTGTGTCTATGTATATATTCCACACTGTAGAATAGTCTAATTTTATAAATGACATTTTATCAATGAAAATCTAGAGAATCTATCTGAGATGGTACTATCTGTATGAGATTAAGATAAGATGAATGTAAAATTGAACCAGGAAATAATTAGATCAGCTCACCTACTATGGGTTTGTGTGTAATTTTGTAGCTTGAAGACTATAAAGATTGCTAATTTTTTATTTGCCTGAAACATGTTACAAAAGCTGACCAAGAGTAAATAAATGTGAAATACTATATCTACATTGTTTTGATGTAAAGAAAGTGATCTTAAGTCTTGGGCAGATTGAAAGAAGAAAGTAGCTTTTCATTTGCAATACAGTTATCCCACATTGAGAAGGGCAGATTACACATTTTGCATCATAATTGTGAGAAATAAATTTATGAACAAAATTTGATTGGGCACCATGGACCATTTATCATGAAAGGCATAGTGTCTAACTTGGGAAAACTAAATTCAGTGGGGGTAGATACTGTGGTTTCTTTTAACCATCACAGGCAAGGTGACATTGGGACCAAACTAGATAGCATTATCAAATCAAGAATCAAATTAATCTGACTTAGTCAGACTTCTGGCATTAGGAGCTAATAATGTTGTTCTTAGAACAGAAATAGATAAGAAGCATAGTAAATGTTTACTTGAGCTACAACAGCCATGCATCAATATAGTAAAAGTCCATCATGAATCAAAATATCAGTCATAAATAAAATCCCCAGGATTGAGCCAATTTATAGATGAAAAGTCCATTGAATAAGAAAATGTTTAGGTTCTCAAAAAAGTATTCTGATGAATGATTAAAAGCTTGTGTTTTACTAATCCTCCTATACTTCCCAAACGATCTGTATCTCTTAAGCAAAATAACTGTTCATAACGGAAATGAAAATAATTAGACCTTCTGGAGAGTACTTGACACTGGCTCTGACTAGACAGCATTGAGTTGTTTCTGACTGTAGGAAATAATTTTATATGTGAAGCTGAAGAAGCCTTCGTTTGCCTAAATGAATGGTTTAATGTTACTCTATTTGGGCTGTGAGTATTTCTGCAGGAGGTCAGAAACTGCCTCAAAGTGAGACATTCTTCACCTGCCTTCACACTTGGACTCTGAATGACACATGCTCTGTGGGTGTCTCAGACTGGAAGTGCTCCAGTGAGCTCTCCCCAGTATGCAGGTTTCCAGCCTGATAGAATCTTCCAGAAAGATTATTAATCCAGCCGCAGATTTGGAAAGCTTTCAGCATCACGATCTATTTGTATGTCTCCTCTTTATTCTAATTCTGCTCTTCCTCAGAGCACTGAGTGACTCAAACCTCTATATATAATTTTCTCAAATGATGTGTTTAAGGGAGATTTGGAAACAATAAAATACACAGTGGTTCATTTTCAAATATTCCAAAAGGTTTGGCTAAAAGTCAAGTTTTTGAAGATATCTATCTATCTATCTATCTATCTATCTATCTATCTAAATAGATAGATTTTAAAGTCATGTCAAAAACCCTTAAAGAATCAAAGTAGAGGTCGACAGAGCTTTGATACAAAGAGAAGTGATGGATTGTGACCTGGATCTGAATAAATAGGAACTAACTGCAGGGCTGTTTGGAATAGCAAATTCATTGCTGTCATGTATTGTTTACATGTAGTCATTGCTAGTCTGAACCCAGACTAGCAAGGGCAAGCCAATTTTTTTTGTTTACATGTAGTCATTGCTAGTCTGAACCCAGACTAGCAAGGGCAAGCCAATTTTCTTATCACCGTTAATGACTGAACATAGAAAAAGTGAGAGAAACAGGAGTTAAACTGATCTGATAGAATACAAGGAAGAAACTATATACAAACAACTTGTTCAATAATTGCAATGAATAGGCAAGAGTACTCAGAGACAGAGTAGGCATGGAAACCCAAAAAAGCTGTTGAAAATGGTCAGAGTTTCACACCCTCATTTAAAAAATAAGCCTTAGGGAAAAAGAACAGGAGGTGAGAGTCACCTTCCTTGCTCATTCCTCCTCTCCGTGTCAATTCCAGTCTCAGCATCACTTCTGTTCAGTGGTGTAATTCTTTCTTCCATTATTTTCAATAGGCTTTATACCAGTGTTAAACAATGAGATCATTTCACACTAGCTGCGTTGATGAGAAATACCTCCACTCAATTAGTTTCCCAATACTGGAATATTTTGAAGTGAAAGGGTAAAAAGCAATCTGAAAATCTTATGTGGGAAATTAGATTAAATTCTCTATAGTTTTATACTCCAGAAAGCTTGAAAGCTTTTATATTTTTTCTGTGGTAAGAATAGAAAAATGTAAGAATTAAATCTCTGCAAAATAAAGTAGTACGTGTGCTGTGATTCATAAATGAAATATTTGCAGAAATTTATTAAAAGTTGTTACCATATTGCATTTTGTGAAGAATAAAAGCCTCTTCTCTTTAGGGATTTTTCATTCTATTGTTATGCTTTTTCTTAACTATCCCAGGAAAAATGATATATATAAAGTTTAAAATAGATAATTACAGTAAAATAAGGTGAAGGGGGAAAAATAATGAGATTATAACAAAAAAGTAAGGAAACAAATTTTATGTATATGGGGGGTGGTAGAGTGGGTAGGGCTATGGGAAAAATGAGAATTAAGTTGTGTCTTATACTGGTACAAATCCCCATTATGTAGTGCAATCATGATGCGTATATGTAATGTACCAATAAAGATTAAAAAGAAAAAAAATAGATAATTACATAGATTCATTAGTTTGTAGAAATTGTTCTTCTTTTTGATAAAACCCATTTAAGTTTTAAAGGCCTATATTAAGATATTTTCTAATCATTCAATTTTCTTTTAACTATGTATGAATATTTGATTATATTGGGGATGATCAAAAGAGAAAGCAACTATTTTATCTGTATCAGTCAGAAATATTTTATGTGAAATTTCTAATCCAGATAAACAATTTCAAAAGTGCATAAGAGAAATATACAGTATACTTTATTAAAAGACAAAATTTCAAATTTTATATAAAATATACTACTTTCCATCTTCTCTTCAAAGTACATTTTTCTTTATCTTCATGAATTATAGATACTACTTATTACTAAATTTGGTTACCCTCACATGCATATATATATATATATACACTTACATACAATCATGATTGGGGAAGCATCCAGCCTACTTAACCAAGTTTCCTTGACTGACATACACTGAATATTTGTATGCTCTTAACAGAGCACTGAGCTTCTTATTCAAGAAAATCATCATGCCTTAGAATTCCACTTGATTGCCTGAGGGTGAGGGAGACAATTCTGTTTTAAGTTTCTCCTGTGAAGAAGAATAAAATATAGTTACCTACATATTTTTTTTTCAATAAGCAATGGAAGAACCTTTTTATAATTTATATTTTCCAGGTATTTTCATCCTTTTGTGCATCACAGCCAAATGGTTAAAAAGAATATGCATATTAATCTCTTGTTTTCATTGTTTAGAAATTATCAGGTTTTTCTTTGTCCTTGTATGTGTTAGAGATGGACTTGGCAAGGAGAGGTGGGATAGTCCACATGTTCTTATCATGGACCACAAGCATGAGTATAACACTGATAACACCACAGACCCTCCTTTCGCATTTTCTCTTGATGAATGAGACTACATATTCTCTAAACTCTTTCAGTGGGTGGTTTCTCATGATCTCTCAAAATACTTCAGTGTTTGTGAAACTATTTTTGAAAGAAACACATTGAGCAAGAGTTATACTTCTTCTTTGCTAAGTATTTAAGGACTATGAGGTCAGAAGGAATTTTAAATATTTAATTTTCTGTAGCTTTCTTGCTCAGGTCTGCAGTAGTGACTGGGAGAGTCTAGTGTTTGGTGATCATTTGTGATCAGGAGAAAATATTGGCTCCAGACACTGAAAGGAAATGGGTGATTTAAAATGCCAAAAGTAACAATTTCTTTCTGAAGAAATATTTCTAGGGATGTAACTTCTTGCTTCAAACATTACATGAAATTTTGCTAAGGAAAAGTAAATCAAAAGACAGTGTCTTCCACTGCTGACTGGAAGATCCCATAGCAACTTTTCTTTAGATATAGTACCAGTAACTTTGGTAGTAAAATTATTTTAAGTAAAATGAGAAAATTGTCTAAAATGCAAGAATCTCTTCAGTGTATAAATAAATGTATAAGCTTATGTGGCACCCACACTGTCAGAGTCTTGGTCTTCTCACAAATTCTTCTCAATGGATCAGTCCAAGGTCATTTCCAAGTTGTACACACCAAAAAAGCTAAAATGAATTGGTATTTTACGTATTCTAGCATTATCAAATATATAGCTTTCACTTTATAACCTGTTAGAAATTAAATTTAGCTCTTAAAATGCAAATATTTTAAATTTATTTATTTAGCCACACTGAAGTCCAAATGTAGAACATTTTTACCACTGAGCAAGATATCTTGCTTACTCAATTTTAGGGAAATATTCTACACTTGATCTCATAGTCCTTCTGTTTTCCTATCCATATGTTGTGCACTAACGGAATATTCCATTATATCTGAGTATGTGTCACTTTTTAAAATGTGGGATAAACTGAAAAAAATATAAAAAAATCATTGTTCAAATAGTACAATCAATTGTAGTATCAATAGAAACAGTTGCAGAAAAGAGTGTAAAATAAATGCATTTCAAAGTATTTTTAAATGTTGAAATATATGTCATAATAACCCATGTATTTCATACCCATGGATCCATATATTAATAGAAATCTTCAAAAATAATTTCTGATTTTTTTCTCAAAGTTTCCATTTGATTTTGGGGGAGAAGACGTTTCAAGAATGAAATACGCACAGAATAAAATGCTTACCATCACAAGGAGAATGGAGAATGTGACTTACATTATGCACAAAAGTCAATTGCTATAAACTTTACACACAGCAATTGGGAACTGCAAAAGCTAGGCAAAAATGTCTAAATGTACTTATTCTGATACTAATTTTTAATTTAACATCTGGAGTGATTCATTCACACTTTGTAATATTGTCTTTAACTGTCTTCTTTTAGAGTTAAAATGTAACAATGTGCACTTTTAAATATTAAAATTGTAAATAAATTAAATATGCTACAATCTACTTAAATGCATTCATCCACCAAATATGAGTGTATTTCAGCAACATTTAATTCAATAAAACAGCATTCACAAAACACCATTTGGTAAACAGAAATAAAATATACACTAAAAGTAGATAATCAGTTTTAAATAAAAGTCAAAATTAGAGTAGGTATATTTCTGAATAAGTATGTTCAAATGCATTTAAGACACATAACTGAGAGGGAAATTTTAATAATAGTGAAAAAATAGCTATTTATCATAGATTTTTGACTCCAATTTTTACTTCCCAACTGGACCAATTATTTCTGTCTAGTACCATGTCAATTTTCAGTCTCTGTAACTGTACCTGCAGTGTGAAGAAAGACTTGGTTCACTACTGCAGCCACTTCACTCCACGGATAACTACAGCATTTGGCTTTAGGGCGGTGGCAAAGCAGAGACACCAGGATTCAGAGCAGGCTTTCCCTTTGTTTGCTAATCCATATACAAGTTACCCTATAAATGGTACACAAACTTACCAAGAAATTTCTAGGTGTTTTCCCATGTAATTATTTTTTTTAATGAATCTTTATTGGTGCATTATGAATACACATCATCATCACTTTCAACATTGAGAATTTGTACCAGAATATGACTTGACTTGATTCTCATTTTTCCTCTTGCCACCTACCCTGCACCCCCACTCTCTGTATACATAATCTTTGTTTCCTTTTTTCTTTATTACTGTCACATTATTTTTCTCATCATTATTTACTGCTACATCCTCTTCTCTTTTAAATATTTTCTATTTCACAATATCAATTATACAAACTACAACTCAGTTACAACTTCATTTTCTCATACCAGAGAAAAGATATGATATTTACACATCTGTGACCTATTTATTTTACTTATGAGGATGTCTTTAAGGTACATCCATTTGAGTATGAAAAGACTCAATCTTGTCATTTTTCATGATAGAGTAATACTCCATTCTAGAAAAGAACCACATCTTCTTTATCCAGTCTCCAGTTGATGGAGATTTTGGTTGTTTCCAAGATTTAGCAATAACAAACTGAGCTGCTATGAACATGGGTACACATATGTCACTGTGATATGAATCTTTTAATTCTTTTGTGTATATACCTAGCAGAGTGATAGCCTGGTCAGATGGGACCTCCAATCCTAGTTTTTTGAGGAATCTCCACACTGACTTCCACAGAGGTTGTACGAATCTACATTCCCACAAACAATCGAGAAGATTCCCTTTTCTCCACAGCCTCACCAACATTTGTTGCTGGTTGATTCTGAAAAAGCAGCCATTCTTTGTGGAGTGAGATGCAATCTCAGTGTTGTTTCATCTGCATCTCTCGAAAGACGACTGATGTTAAGCATTTCTTCATATACTTCTTAGGTCTGATTCTTAATCCAATCTTGCCGACAATAGAGACAGCTTCTACAAGTACAGAGTACTTAGTCTTGAAATTGACTCCCCATGAAGTAGCAGGAGATTCTGGAAGAAATTCTCAGCAGTTGCTCTTCTTTCCAAATTGCCTATGAAGGAACATTCTCTGGTTCCTTCAAGGTCCTTTAATGGGTGGTGTGTTTGGCAGAGAAAGCACACTTACTAGTGAGAAGCTTTGATCCACATGAACTAACCAAAGATCAGCCTCCCAGGGGGCATCAGCATATTTAATGCCCCACCCCACGGCTTCTATGGTGTCTGAGAGTTGGTCCTCAAGTAGGAAACATACGCTTCTGTTTCTTCCTGTTTGTCCCCATATCTCTTCAGAACTTGGGAAAGTCATTTGCTTGTTTTTCTGCTCCTCTGTCAGTTCTAGAAAAGTTAGTTTTTCACTGGCTGAAGAAAAATGTTCCTATTGTAAAGACAAGCTTCTTTTCTTCAGTCGATGGTGCATCAAATTGGATTCAGAAATAGCTAAAGCAAGTGAGAATAGAGAAAACTTTGCAGTAGTCAGGTGCTCGATCTTTTTCTCAAGTATCTTTTTTAATGTAACAGATTTAATTGAAGAAATTGAAGTTTTAATTTCCAAAGCTAAAAATGATGATGAGCCCATCTAAAATAATACTTGCTTACATTACTTAAGCACATGTCAGCATAGCTTTTGAATAATTCTTTATAATTTATCTTTTGTGTCTTTTTGACCTAAAAATTTAAACAAGAAAATTAATAATGTGCAAAAGAAACGGTAATCTAAGGCTGGTCTATATTGTTACCGATAGGACTGTATTTTGTGAAATAAAAAAAAAATTGTTATCAGTTCAACTAGGAATAAACTGAATTTTCAAAATAAATGGCTCATGTGTTTCTGAAAATACTTTGCTTGTATCAATTCATTCTCAATATGAATATAAAATTGGATCTCAAGAAAACATGGATGATAATATTGAGGATAATGTTAGTAAAATCATGAAAATGATATAAGAATTTAAATTTATATTTTTATTAAAAAATTCATGATATTTCCTTGCTGTAAAGATTATCTCACATCCTGTTTGTCAAATACAGAATCTGTTAATCATCAGTTCTTGTCTCTGGCCCTAAACTCACCTGATTTTGTCTGATCTTGAAGTTAAGTGGGGTTGGAATGAATGGGAGAAGCATCATGTCTTAACTAGGCCATTTCACTTGAAAACTTATATATTCACTTGATAGTTTTAAAAATTTATAAAACATCTCTAGTTATTGTGATTTTGGCTATATTGAATGAGAGTTCTTATTAGCTTATTAATACTTTTTTTTTTCGGCAGTACCAAGATTGAATTTAGTCCCTTGTTCTTACAAAGTAGGCAGGGAGCCACTGAGCTAAGTGGCCCGCCCAAATTACATTTTAAATATTAAGTAGAAGACTGAACTATTTTGCAGACACTGAATTCTTTCATTTCTCATTGTTTATTCATGGAAATTTTGCCATGCAAGTACTGAAATTCTACAATTAATATGAGCAATCCATTATAAAATTTAATTTGAATAAACACATTTGAGCTACTATTGTTATTCTTTATAACTGATAAAACAAAATTATAGAATATTTAACATCTCTTCAAGGATGATACAACTCGGAGTAGAAGATTTGAATATATGCTGTGTCCAAAATTAGAAATTACACATTAAACCTTATGAGATAATGTGTGGTTGAGGTGTTTCTATATTCTTATAAAATAAGAATCTATGAAGAGAAAATTATATTTAAACATTTCCAAAATCTTCAGCTATTCATGTAAAATTAATACATTTAAATGATTTTTTTCAATATTCCCAAACCCTATCTTTTAAAAACAAATATAGGTAAAATATCATCTTACTGCTTTGTGTCTTTGTTATGGAATATTTCAGAATAAATATTTTATAAGTGGAATGTTTTATGTAATGCACTTCTGAAGGGGTGCGGTACTGGCCCCTTGTGGAGCTAATGAGCTTGGCCTACCTCAGAACATAATGGGCAGTACTACCTTCCCAAAACACTTGAGAGAAAGAAAAATCACATAAGTGAACACACAGGGAAAGAGCACAGAACTCACTGGATAACACTCATTTCATAGTACCTATGTCCGTCCTTAAAGAGCAACAATGAGTTCCACTCCATTACACTTAATTTATTCCTTCAGTAAAAGTATTAATTCTTCTTAAAACCCACTTCATCTTTTGAGTCAATATCATGCTTTCTTTGTCATGTGGATGCCTTACACAATTAGTAAGACTACATGGGTCAAGGGTTGGCCATTTGTCCTTGTGTAGGATTCTTCCAACAATGAAATTCTGATGTTGAGCTCCACAATGTCTAATAAAATATGTGTTATTCCTGAATCATGTTCAGAGGTTTCCAAGTTCAAGTCAACTTTCTTTCTTTCCCTTTGTTAGGTGTTAATTAATAAATATAACTTATCTCACATGACTACTTCAACATAGCTGACATCTTAGTAGTGAGAGAGTAATGCCTGAGTTGACTGAGAGGTTGAACTGCTCTGTCCCCTGAAAGCAGACTGAGAAGTTGAACTGAACTGTCCCTCAAAAGCAGACACTGAAAACATATTCAAGAGCACAGGATGACACAAGCTGGGGCCCAATTTGCGATATTTTTATTAAGGTTTATTTAATAAATTAAGTCAGCAGAAAAGAGTATCTTAGCCAGAGCAGTGAGGCAGATGTTTGAAAAATATAAATTAAAATGAATGCAGAGAAATAAAACAGATAGTTATTAACTTTCATTGCCACCCTTGCTGGATAATGAAAACTGAAAGGCTTAAGAAATGAAATATGAAGGCCCAAGGGCCTTGTTTTGTATCTTAAAATGAAATTCTCATTTCCCATAGGAAGAAGAAATTTTAAGTTACTGAATGCTTAACTGAGGAAGCTTTGTTCTTTCTAAATTAGGACTCAGGAAAATATTTAACCCTTGGATACCATAAGGATACACAGACATGGAATAAATGTCCTGTCTCTGCTCATTAAAAGTTATAAGTACTGTATCCAAGGAGACGCTTCAAAGAATAAATGTTCCTCTTCAACACTTGCACCCATTTTGTCAGTTTGAGTGA